>JAQFXM010000200.1:0-62636 GCA_034693345.1 Entomobrya multifasciata
GTCCATCGATGGACACAAGTGCGGTATCCTAGGACGGACACAATGTATCCTTCAACCGAAATGACGCTCCAACTGACTACGTGCCTTAAAATAGGTACCATTTACACGAAAATTTCAAGTTTACTACTTTGTTGCGTTAAACAAATAGAACAAACATTTTGACAATGCAGGCAAGCAAGACAAATTAGCTTTATATAAAAAACAACGACGCATTTTCAAGATCCGTTTATTTCTCTTAAAGCCATGAATCTGAGAACATCCCAAGTTTAAACATTTTTTAAAACCAATTCGAAAGTAAAAGAACCATAAAAATAGAATGATTTTCAGCAACAGTTTACAATGCGGAACCACTTCTGCGTAAGATCAGGTTTATATAAAAACAAAAGAAGGATATTTTCCTGGAACTGTTTGAAAGTTCTACACGTTTTCTTGTTGACTATAGTTTTGAGCCCCTTCAAGGGCATGTGCAGCAGGGGTGACATGTTATCTGAGAATAATGCATCAAGTGTAAGTAGTGCTGGCCGTGAAATAGCAACTGATCAACCAACTCCGTTAACTATCAAAAAAGGAACAGAATCTAAGCTGAGGGGCAACAGGACGTCAACTGTTGCAAACATCTCACTAAACTCTGATGAAGAGCAAAAGCAGGAGTACGTGTAATGTCTTGGATTGCCCCATAATTTCTTAAATCCGTTTTTATAATTAATCTTTTGTAACCTGTTTCAATTTGGATTGCAATGTAACTATTAATTTGATTTCTGGTGATTTTCAGAGAGATTCCAAGCCCTACAATAACAGAATCCACAATTTCGAATCCTGTTGATAATGCATTGATACCAGAGCCTGATTATGAAAGTCCACATTATACATCCTCCATGCCTGAGACTGGAAGATATCCGCCATTGGAAAGTAATGAGCTGTTGGAAGCAGAAGAACAAGGAGACATCGTGGAACCACCAGCTAATAATGAAATGGACAACTTATCTTATGAAGACGAAAGCCCTTCCGAGACCACTCAAGAAGACGTAGAGAATCAAGATGATATGGAATCTGAAATTGTTTTAGCACCAGTCACAAATGCACCAAAATCTATGTTAACCTCATCCACGGCATCCACAAAGATAAAAGGAATGGGGACATCCGTACCCCCACCACCGTTACGAAGTAAGTACCCTTTACTAAAAAGAGTTCCAACTAGGCTTATTGCAGCTGCGAATAACAAGGTCAAACCATCAAAGAAAGTGGTACATAAAGTTGCCAGAAGTACTACTATAAAACCGGTAAAAACTACTACTAGGCCGATAAAAATAACAACTACCAAAATTCGAAGACCAGGTACACCATTTCCCCATTCACGAGATCCGAATCATCCTCACGGGGTCATTGTCTTTGACAAAAGGAAAAAGCGTCCAAGACCAGGGCATCGGCGTCACACGACCAAACAAACAACGACTACAACCGCTTCCACAACTACAACCACCACCACCACAACAACGACACCTCTTCCTCTTGAAGCTGATTATTATGATTATGAGTGGGGTGTCGGAGAAAGCGGCGAGTCGACCGAAAATCTGGCAACAAATTCCAGCAAGAACAGTACAACGACGAATAACCACATTCCACTTTCTAAACTGGCTATGGCAATGATTGCTTCTTCAGAAATTTTTGATAATGGGACAGGCAGTGATGAAGACATGTTTTATCCGAAAACACCGGTAAATTTACTACACATCTTGCAGTCATATACAAAGCAATTGCAATTGGCCAACGCAGAGTCCACTGTAAAACAACCTACGACGGTACATATTAAGACCACGCCATTTATGCTTCAGCTAAGTCAGTTGAACTTTGGGACAAGGATTGCAATAAGCATTTACTACAGTTTGATTGCAATAATTCCATTGGTATACCTGGCTTTTGGAGGTTTAGGAAGATTAGGTTTCTTAAATGCGTTTGGTGGTCGGGGATTCGGTAGAAGAAGGAGGAAGAGAAGAAGTTATGGAGGCAACCAGTACTATTTTGGAGGAAATGATGGTTATCAAACTACTATAATTCAGAGATCAAATTTGAATGACAGGAATGATGACGAGTACACGTGGATTCTTGGACGAATTTCGGAAATCATTTTGGAATTTTCTTTAATGGCTGATGAAATTGAAAAATGAAAAATAATTGTGGAAAGGATATTATTTATGTATTGTTGTATTCAGAACATTTTTCTATATATTTATTTAACTGTTACATAAATTAAAATGATAAAAGTATATGCATCGGCAAATTTGTTTTTAGAACAACCACGAATCGCTTTCTTTTTGCGGATTAATACTGGAATGTTTTTTATTATTATTAAAACATGCATATATGCGGGTTCCTCATGTAAATATTTAGTTTCTTTATCAATGTATAAATGCATGCGTTATCAACGTTGCTAAAAATTATTGCATATAGTATTGTATTGCACTTAAAATATATTATACTTAAACATAATTATGCAGTGAATAGCTGTATATTTTCAATCATGCATCATCATCAAAACTTTCAGGTACGTTTACTGCCTCACAGGTCGGGCTTGTCAACGGCGTTTGTTCCACCACAGCCGTCAAAATGCACTCCTTTACAGACGACGCAATTTGAACATCTCTAAATCCAACAATGCCTCCTTTAACCACAAAATTTGACTCCTTTCCATCTATCTGGTGAGGATCGTAAGAAATTCTGCACTGCTTTCTTGGTGAATCAGTGCAATAATGTGTATAGTTCACGATGCCACCACCGAGAGAATTGAGAATGGCATGACTCGCACAAAGATCCCACAAGTGAACCGAGTCCTTACTCAGCACATAGGCGTCAGCCACACCCAATGCCACACATAACAATTTATATCCAGCCCCTGAACTACAAATCGTGTTGAATTTTGTTTTAAGCTTGTTCTTTATTGTTTTGTCCTCTGAGGTGCTCAGAATTATTGTATGTCGTTTAGGAAAATTATCCTCATTTCTCGGGAGAGGATAGCGGGTTAGTGTTGAAACTGATGTATCCTTCATTGATAGACCCCAAAAAAATCGACCATTCCATTTTTCCTTCTCTGCATTGTACTTCCAAAATGGTTGGTTGATGACTCCAATAAGGGGCTGACCAGTTCTCATGCAGAATGCACCTATTAGAACGGTGACACAGTGAAGACCCTTGGTCCACACTTGATCTTCTTCGTCGAAATTTTCGTGACAAATTTTGTCAAATTGCTCGCTTCCTTTGATGTACTCATTCGTTGCATCTAAAAACCCAAAATGTTTAAGCCTTTAGCAAAGCAACAAAGTAATTAGCAGTTTTGCATACGAGTATGCAAATGGGAGAAAATTTTCATATTGAAAAGGCATACCGATAGGATCAATCCAAACTCCAATATTTTCATAAGTTTCTATCAGATCATGTGGCAGTAGCGATGTCTCTCGTTCATCAAGCTGTATATCTCGGTGAACCTCCTCAGCTAATAGCTTTGCTGCATCCATATTACCATCCAGTACATGAGCTAATAGCTAAAATAGCTTTTCATTAGCCAAATTACATGGATTTCACAGAGAGATAACATGGATAACAATTTAAACCGTATCGGATTATATGTACTCACTTCAGCCGTTTGCTGTGGAGTTTCTTCAACTTTAACTGTGATTGACGCTCCCAGCGCATTTGAGAACGTATTACTTTCCTCGCCATAAATGTTCTCCTTCATTTCTGGAAACTATAATATTGCATTCTTATGATTCATGATTAAATTTGGTAATGCTAATAGGAAAACTTCTTTACTTTAGATTTTTTCATTTTCTTACCTTTACGGTAATATCATGACGCAGGCTTTCTTGGATGAGGACATCCGCCAGTGTCTTGAAGTCCTGAAGAAACCTCTCATTTTTCTTTTCATCTGTCTTTTCTTCAACGAGTAAACTAAATAGTTTGGTTTCAGAACGAATCAATCGAGCAATATTACTCGCTTTCTCTGAACAGCAAAGAAGCGTCCTAACTAATTCGCTCATTTTAAAAACTGCTAGCGCAAAAACAAAAATAAATATCGCGTTGATTATTATAATGAACTGAAAGATTCAGCTCGTCCGGCAGGCTTTAAAGCTGACTAGTAAATGGAACATTCATGCACACACTCGTTTATCGCATGAATATTTTTTTTCGCTTTAAAACTGATCTGATTGAAATGAGAAAATCGCAACGCGTGAAAATGTTAAATAGCTGATGATGAACTTTAAATGAACAAAAATTGTTATGTATTTATTTTATGGCTCATCTTTACAAGTTATAGCTTTACAAGTTCATAACTCTATGAATAGCCTTCAGATCTATTTTTTACTGTTCCTGATTTTGTTACGAATTTCCACAGGCAGGAACAGACCCAAAATGATTTATTGTGTGTGTATCGCCACTTATTGTCTGTCTGTGTGTGCTAGAAAAAGATGTACAAGCCTTTTTTAGTTGTTATTGTGTTTCTCCCGTCCCATGTCACTCTTCTATACTATCATGATGATATGACGATATGCTTATAAGAAGTAAAGGAGTCTGAGTCTTTGCAAATGAAAATTCAGTGCAAATCAGTAGTCCACTGCGCTGAATGAGGAAAAAATCATAATGGCAAATGTATGGAATTCGTTTTATGGATAAAGTGTGGGATGTATGTGCTTTTGCTTTGCTTTTTCCTTTCTTTCAGCTGAGGAATAAAATACGACGTACTTACTCACACATTTTTATCTTCTTTTCTGACGACGCTGCTGTGCGTTTTGGAGAGAGAATACAATATAGAATGTGTGTGTGTAAAAAAGCAATTGTTATGTATGATTTCATGGCACATGTGCAAAAACAAACTGCTAAAATATACACATCGCATAGAACTCTCTGAAAGATAAACATACAAAAACTAGTCTAGAAAAGCAGAAAGCTGATGGTACCACCACCAAATATACCAAAATACGAACATTTCAATTTGGAATAATATTATCCAGCTTACTCCTCCACTATTTCACCCTTTTCCAAAAACAAACCCATTCAGTTCAGTTCAGCAGAGCAAAAGCAACTCGCACTTTGAAGCAGTAGAAGTACATCAAAAAGTTTTCGGCAAAGCGTAGCGTATATTTTTTATTTTTAGCTCAGTATAAGATCTCTCTCTACTTCCTTCATTCATTCACCCACAAGCAATCATTATGGAATGGTGATGATGAGGATGCTGATGATTCTTGTCTTGCATGGCAGGAAGGACAAATCAAAGAGGTGGAAAAGCTACTCTCTGAATGAATAATATTATGTAGAAATAAAATTTTATATGGATACTTTTTTGACTGGTTAATACTAGTAGTAATTTCATCTTACCTTGTGGCATGCCATGTATGTATGTATAGTTATAATACAACGTCATTTCATTACCGTCACGAAACCTCGGTAGTGTTATGAATAAAACAATAAAAAATGGGTTTTGGATGGCAAAGTTGAGAAAATTATATTAAGATGATGTGTAAAGGAGATGGAATAGCAAATTGCCCCATGACATAATTAGGTTGCTGCATTCATTTACGTCACTCTCACTCAACAACTTTATTCCAGGCCATTTTACTTGGTTTGCTACAAAAGCTTGCTAATAATATGATATAGGAACTGCATTGAAGGTTTACAGCCTATTATGTAATTTTATGACACTTTTCTACAATAAATCCAAATTAATTGAGTTCTTAATCTTTACAAACAGCTCAAATTATTTTATTTCGTCGTAACTTTTTTCAAGGTACAGCTTTTTGATATGTGTTTACGATATGTTTTCCAGTTTCTGCTAATCACCCACTCTGCTGTATTGACCCATCAAAAATTGAAAGACAGAAGGTTTCTTTATGATTTCAATCCAATAGTTACAGTCTTAATCTCCAAATATTCGCGTAATGAATCTTCTCCACTGAAATACGTGAATAAAGCATCTATATTTTTCTATCATTGCTCTTTATCATCTTATATGTATGTACGTGACAATTTTCAAGTGCAAATGCAAAAACTGATATGAATTATGAATACTACTTACAGCTCGCGTCCCTGTCCAGACTGTTTGTAGCCACCGAATGGAGCCTGATTGCACATGACATCGTAACAGTTAATCCTATAAACATCCAGAATTGATTCGAGGTTAGTTTTACTGTGCATTTGACTGAATATATTTCATTAAGTATTACGATTCAGAATCATTTTCTTACCATACGGAACCAGCTTGAACACATTTAGCAAACTGAATTGCTTTATTAATATCATTGGTAATGATGCCTGCTGCTAAGCCGTACGGTGTAGCATTCGACCTTTCGATAACTTCTTCCAAAGTATCAAATTTGAAGATAGATTGAACAGGGCCGAAAATTTCTTCTTTGGCGATTCTCATGTCATCTTTAACATCGGCGAAAACGGTTGGCTGAACAAAGTAACCTTTAGTGCCCCATCGACTACCTCCAGTGACTAGCTTGGCGCCTTGTTGCTTTCCAGATTCAATGAGTCCCAAAACCCTGGTGAATTGTTCCCTTGAAACTTGAGGTCCCTGTTGAATGCCTTCTTGGAAAGGATCTCCAACCTTTCTAGCTTCAGCAAGTTCTTTGGCTTTGGCGATAAAATTATCGTAAATAGCTGATTGCACGAAAGTCCTGCTTCCAGCGCAGCAGTTTTGACCATGATTGTTGAAAAGGGCACCATGAGCTATTTCAGCGGCCTCGTCGACTGTTAAATATTGTTAATTTTACTATATATTGCGTTGCAATGTTATATTAAAAGCGCTCAATTTTTACTGATTAACTAATTTTACCATTAGCGTCTGCACAGATGACCAATGGACTCTTTCCGCCACACTCAAGCGTCACTCTTTTCATGTTACTGGAAGCTGCTGCTCCCAAAATAAGTCGGCCAACTCCCGTAGACCCTGTAAATGCAACCTTATCCAAATCAGAATGATTGGCTATCGCTGCTCCAGCAGTCGGACCATAACCGGGGATAATGTTGACAACCCCGGTTGGGAATCCTGCTTCTTTAATCAAAGCTCCAAGGTAAAGGGCAGTCAATGGAGTTTGCTCGGCGGGTTTAAGGACCATGGTACAACCTGTAGCAAGTACAGGGCCAAGCTTCCAAACCTAATCGAGAACATTCATTATTAAGAAATTGGGGCACATTGAGACACTTAATGTAAATTGTGCTGAACAATCACTTGAGTTTCCTACCGCCATCATGATGGGATAGTTCCATGGAATGATTGCTCCAGCGACTCCAACTGGCTCTTGTATCGTCATACTCATGTAGTTGCCATCTATATTTGGCAATAACACATTTGCTTTTCAAAATATTCTTTCGTTTTTATATCACCCATTGCTCACACTGATAGCAAAGCTTCTTACCAACTGGAAGAGTATCACCATGAATTTTATCAGCCCAGCCTGCATAGTATCTTAACGTATCCACTGACATTCCAATGTCAAGGTCAGAGTCACCAACCGGTTTCCCGTTATCTAAGCTTTCCAGTTCTGCTAAGTAGCTACGATCACGATCAATTAGATCAGCAAACTGGATGGAATAAAAAAAATGAAATCATGATAAAAAATACTAATGTGAACGTTATAATATCATCCGTATTCAAAACACCACAAAAACAAACCTTGTAGATAAGTTTGCCCCTAGCGGAAGCATCCATTTTTCTCCATTCCGAACCGATTGAGAAAGCTTTCCTTGCGGCAGCTACCGCAATGTCAACGTCCGCCTGAAATATAAAACAGATTACTTGAATTTGATCCTTCCTAACTGTTTCCCCTAATATTACTTTCACCTTTTTAGCATAATGAAAACACTTACCTTGTCACCTTCCGCAACATCAACAATTTTCTCTGCCGTTGCGGGGTTCAAGGTCGGGAATGTCTTTTTGCTTACCGCATCAACATATTCATTGTTGATGAAGAGCTATTTAGTAAAAATCAATCACATTTATCAGGGAATTATGCAAACTTAAATATTTTATTTCTGAAAATTTATTTTCCTGCTTATCCCTTACTTGAGTGTATTTGATTGCTGGCTTTCCCTTGACTGACATAATTGTGCAGAGGTTATTTTAAATGGTTAGACGAAAATAGTTGGAAATTCTGTGAGAAACTCTCAGTTGTAAGTATGTTGTGCAGGCTCCTGTGCAAGAAAGTAAAGTGCCCACAGTTCCAAACCAAGTTTGTAATTTATACGGCAAAAGCACATGAAAAAAATCGATAATGGAAAAATGCGCTTCTGTGCAAAGTAGTCATGTATGCATGATGCTTTTTAGAGGTGACTTTTACATGACATGGAAAAGAGAAAACATTTTGTGAGCTTGTTATACTCTTGTAACCAGTTCACTTGACAAGAATTCACACTACACATCCATCCAATCCTTTACTTTAAAAAGCCTAAATGAATTTGGAATGGAAGGCATAAAATAGTATATATCTGTCAAGACCTCGACACTTCCAAACCGTGCACATTTGCATTCTGTGATAATGAAATGCAAATACTATACAACCGGCCTGTGAAAAGCAGATAGTAGTTGATTTCATCAAAACAACAAGTCTCTTGTCAATTTTTTTCTTTACACTAAAAACAACCGACTCTCAAAAGTTGAAAACATCACTTCTGCAATACTGTAATCTTTGAGACGTGACCAAAGTCAATCTTTGTGCGATTGTGGAAGGATGATCAATGATAATATGTTTGTCATATTCAATTTGTTTAACAGTTTCTCACTTTCATATCCCACTTAATTGTTGTGAATAAAACAATCATAAGCTGATTCAATTCTAAGTATAAGCATACTTTGTTTGCAAAAATTTGCATAATGATTGCATAAAAATCTATCGCCATTTTAGAAATCATTTGGAATCATTTATAAGAATAATATGGGAATATTACTACAAATATGTAAATATGTATAAACTCTTTGACAATAACGTTGATAATTTATTAGCACATTCTATTAATTCATTTCGCATTATTACTATCTTTATCTGTTCATGATTTTTGTACATTTCATCGTCGCGTGGGATTGCGGAAGATGATTCAAATAATTAATTAGTAATAGTACGAGTATTTTATTATATTTCATATTGCTCAATATTTGATTCATTAAGCACTTAATCACCGTGTTTCACGAATAAAATAAAAACAAACAATTATTTTAGTCAATTTTTTTATATATCATAATTTAAAAGGTACATACACATACATATAATTGAACTTGTATAAAACAACTTACCACATTTAATACTATCTTTAAATATATATTATTTTTAATCTATCAATTTAATATTAACACGGGTTAATTGTATTAACTTTAATGAGTAAAGGCTTCAATTTAATATGACAACTTATACGATAACATTTTTTAAAAAGAGGATATAAACTTTCCGTTTCCTATTGTAGCAAATACCGTCAATAAAATATCTGAAAATAGTAGTAAAAGCTATATTTACATTATATACACATTTTTTATTTTGTTTAAAACAAACTGATACAAGTTAATTGTGTATTTTTTGTCTAGTTTCTTATCAATTTAAGAGATCCTTCATTCCAATAATAATAACAACGATAAAAATTTGATATCAATAACCATCTAACTCAAGTAAGGTGAAAGAGACGACAAACTATAATTTCTAAGCGCCTTTCTATATCTAAAAGCCTACATCAATCGGTCGTGGCTCCTCCACCCCCACTAACTACGCTATTTAATATACTTGAAATAGAGTTTGGTTCATCTTGAGATTGGCTATTGTCTGGTGGAGGTTGATAAGGTCTCCAACGTAAACAGCTTGAGTCAATTTGGCGTTGCTCTACGCCTCGTCTTCGCACGCGGTCCAGATATTCCTCGAGTACGTCTTGCTTCTTCAAAATTAAATGCTTTCCTTTCCAATATTTTAACATGCCTAAAAACTGAAGAGTAGACACCAGGTCTGCGGAGGATATGCCAAGCTCCTGACTTAGCTCTGTTTAATAAAAAAGGCAATTTAGATTATTATAAGCACTTCAATCACTTTAAATTGATGGAATGTGTCGGAAGACATCACTGTATCTGTATCCCTTACCTTTAATACTGACATCACGACTTGCACAAGCGCACATTCTGCGTAAGACAGCATCCTTCCAATAGCTCCGATATGAAATGAGACCCAAATCCGACAAAGGCTTTTCGGGTGAACCAATTTTTCCTTCCACTCTTGTCAAAAGATAACCTGTAGAAACACCACAAGAATGGACAATTAGTTTTCACGTAATCACAAATTCACTGGAAGCAGCTTCTCGTTTTGAATTCACATTCACTTACTGAAATCAATCAACAGCCTGCCAAATCCTTGTCTCATGTAAGGAGGTAAAGTCAGGATACAGCTAACATTGTAATTTAAAAAGGAATTTTTCTCTTTTGAAAAATATCCTACTATATGACATCCCTGACTATCCGCTATGGTCATAACGTAAAAGAGAAACGGATCAACGTCTAAATAAAGTGTTTTATGATCTAAGAAGCATTTCGCCAAGAGGCACAAATACTGGCAGTATGTCTTTTGTGTCTTTCCATCCACTTCCCAAACAGACAGGCGGTCCTTTCTGTATATTTCATCTCCTGGAGGATGTCTCCACACACATTTTGCGCAGTGCCTCCTGAGAACAGTACCACTTTGTACTGGCTTCAAACAAAACTCACAAATGAATATACGTCGGAGCTGAGCCAGTGGCTCTGGATAAGGATTACAGCACCAACAACCCATCTCAAATTTGCCCATGGCAAGTGACCATTTGTTAAACTGAACGCCCGTGTTTTGTTCCGACTCTATTTGAGCAGCTGCCAAAGCCAATGCATCTCTCCACAAGCTCATGTCATACTCGGAAGTGTTTGAGTCTAATTTCGTGTCCTTCAGTTCTTTCATTTTTGAAATCCACTGTTTCACCTCTTGTGGCTGAGGATGGTGTTTGTTGGGGTTCTTGAAAAGCTTCTGGTGATTTGAGGTAGGAATGAGGGTGAGGGGATTTGATGATGTTGGGGTATAATGAGACCTTCCTGTCATGCGATTGGAACGCATTCGGCTGAGTTGCTGTTGAATAAAAAATCACAAAACAAGTTTGCAAATTAGTATGCAAATTTTTACAATTTTTCAAGCTATAGTTTAACTCATTTATTTTCATACCTGGCATTCCTCAGCAGGATTTCTAGGAGCTAGCTCATCCCCACTGCATGGATCCGCATCCTCAGTCCTACTCTCTTCTTCGCCCCTTCCCAAGAAAAATCCCGAGTCGATATGATATTTTGGACAACAACTTATCAAACAATGCTTGTCATAAAGTCCACTTAAATGTCCATTAGAGTCACAACCAGGAAACATACAAACACGATTATCTTCTACAATACATTTTCTATTAACACTAGTACTGCTCTTAGCCGGAACGCAACGTATAAAAACTTGATTGTCTCCTCCACTACCACAACTGTAATCACTGTCAGAGGCTTCATTATACACTACCCTTGGCGAAGTATTACTACTACACTCCAATTTTTCATGAAGCTTATCTAAACTAAATTTGGTTGTAGTGGGGATAGTTTTATTGGATTTCTTAACTTTACTAATTTGCCTTCTTGTCACCGGTCTTGTACTAGCTTGCTCAGTTTCCGTTTCATTGTCCTCTTTGGCTGACCCTTTGTTATCGTCACTTGCACTGGGTATTACAAAACTAGTGGTAGCCGGAGGCTTTGCTTTCACTCTGGGAATTTGCTGCCAATGTTTTTGTATTATGTCTGGAGTATTAGCCTCCTCTATGCAGCTAGCGATTGAAAGCTCAGTTTTGGTTACCTTCGTTGAACCTGGAACCCTCCTCTTTTTAGTTGACGAGCGAGATCTTGCACTAGAACTACTTGTGGTGCTCGCCGCAGATGAACGCTCTGCAGAGGAGGAACACGAGGAAGAGCTCCTCGTTTTTATTACTTTTGACTCTGGTGGCGTTGTTACAACGGAAGAGGAAGAAGGTTTTTTACGTGGCTTTGTTGATGCCTTTTTTATCAGTACCTCATCTCGCTTTGAAATTCTATTTTGTGCCGTTGTTTTCGTTTTCGCAGGCAGTGATGGTGGTGCACGCACCACGGGTGTTTTCTCAGTTTTTCCATCATCGTCTTCATCACTGCTGCTGGAACTACTACTACCAGAGCCACTTGTCGATGAGGAGGTAGAAGAGGACGAGAGACGGGTTTTGGGGGGCTTGGGATCTTTAATCCCATTTTCACCTCCACCGTTGGATTTCACTGATGTTGCAGATTCATTGCTACTTTCACTACTGCTATCGCTACTACTACTTGAACTACTAGCGCTTGCGCTTACACTGCTGCTGCAACTTGTCGAGCGACTGCAAAAAAAATTGCAAAAAATTCATAAATTAAAATTACCCCAGAAAATGTTTAACATACATGATATTATATATAAAAAATTTATACAAGAGTTTATTGAATTTTATGCATGATTTTTTTATACCTTCCTTTCCTCGTCACCACTCCAATTGCATTACTACTACTAGTGACTTCCAATAATTTTTTGTCAGCTTTCTTCGGTGTTCCTGAAGATGATGAATGCTTTTTAGGCACCACTTTTCCTCCATTTAATTTTGGTGTTACAGATTTGCCAGGAGATGTTCCCGTGCTTCCTTTATTGCTAAGCTTTTTGCTACTACTACTTGTATTTTTACTTGATTTTACATGATTACTACTACTACTTTTACTACTAGCAGGTAATTTCTTTCCTGAAGGAGTGACTACTAAACCATTAAGGCTCTTTTTCTTCTGTCCAGTACCACTTTCACTCGGCGTACTCCCTTTCCCCTGAACACCATTAGTTGCCCCTTTCGGAGGTGCTTTCACCACTGGCGTTACTTTATCCTTTTTATTATTTTTCGGGGTACTCGTAACTTCTGACGTAGCATCAGACTTACTACTACTAGTGCCTTTTTTCTTTGTGTTATTTTGCTGAGATGATTTGGAATTTTGAGTATTATTTGAGGAATTTAATGATATTTGATGGTGTGCCTTTTTAGAAGGCCCATTACTAATAGCTTTGGTCATTGACGACGTTGTCACGCTTGGAGTTGGCTTTTTGCTCTTTTTAGCCTGAGCCTGATCGTCTTTAGTTTCCCCCGAAGCGGAGGAGCCTTTTGAAGGCTCATTATTAACGTCATCATCATCATCCTCACTGCTACTACTACTACTACTGCTTCCACTACTACTCCCGCTGGAACTTGACCCACTCGCTTCAGAACTACTTAAATTGTTAGCTTTCTTCATTGAATTTACTGATGCTGGTCTAACCACTGCGGTGGAACTAGTAGCTTCCTCCTCCTCATCAGTGCTACTTGCTGCACTCTTTTTATTATTTACGTGCTTAGATTTATTTTTACTTCCCTCCGTAACCACCAAGGATTTCTTGTCTGGTTTTGATTTTGTCATAATTAAAATTTTGTTTTTTGGGCACTAGAGGTCAAAGTTTAGACAATAGTAAGCCTTTGGAATACGAATATGTGCTTAATATACAATGAACATGCTAATATTTAGTTATTTTGATTGTGCATGTACACTGCTGAGAAATTTTTCATCGCTTCGCAGTTAAAGATCCCTGATATTGTTTATATTTTATGCACATGAAGTATACAAACAACATAACGTAAAAAACTACGGGAAAATTTTCGTGTAGTATAGTAATATTATAGGTGTATTTGAAAGAAAGGAATACATTTTTTGAAGATTTGGGTACATTACTCTCTCTCTCGTTCTTTTTGTATGTACGTATGGATTTACTGACACATGAATAAGATATTCTACTACTGGTGCGGAGTGTTGATTATATGTAGATAAAAGTACATAAAAGAGCAATATTGCTTCAATATAAGGAACGAAGGGGGGAACAAGAATACCTTTTTTCTTATATCTAGGCATAAAAAAGCTTTAGAACACAGCATGACGTGATCTCATCTAAAACCCTTTCAATATATACCTGTACGTACATTACAGTTTTTGTTCGCATCTCGTACATGTTGTACAGAAATCTGTTGTGAAGACTATGACACATGCCTATAATATCATCACCACTTTTTCTTTTTACACGAATAAAATAGTATTTTACTAGTTTAAAAAAAGCTTGAATATAATTCAATTAAAAACTAAGACGGCAACAGGAAATCAAATTGTTGGTCGGTATCATTCATGAATTATGATTTTAAATCTTGGAATAGCATTGAAAATTAGATAATATGATTTTACAGTATATAGAACGAGAACGTATGTACAATATATACAGTATAGCACTTACGACTACTATGACATGTCTAAATTCAATGAAACTAACAAAAGTTGAGAAAAGATTTGTTTTAATAATTTTATTGCCTTTACGAAATTGGAAATTGTGTTACAAAGATTTATCGCCGAGAAAGCGCTCAATACACCCCAGAAAAATATTAACCTTCAGGTGCACTTGAGTGTTAAGCATATATGGATATGAAAATTAAAATGAGATAATGATAACATAAATGCATATTATATTGTAGCGATGAAAAAGTATAGTGCATTAATTAGTGTAACAAAATTTAAAACTGGTCACAGGAAAATTTTATAACATTAAACAAAAAGGGCTTAATCATCATCTTGATCCCCACCCCTAGCATCTCTGGGCTTGGGACCTCCAGCTCGCTTGGACATGATGATTTGGTCCACTTGGAGGATGGTTTTGGCTGCCGTTACTGCGTACTCGATTCCCCATAATTTGCAGTAATACAAGTCCAAGATTCCACGCTCTTTAACGTCACAAATACCATCTGTACTGTCGTCATCAATGTTGAATCCGGCAGTAGCCTTTCCGCTGGTATGCTCAGCAATCAATTTTGCCAATACTTCGTTGGATTTGAGACCACTATTTTCAGCAAATGTTTTTACAAATGATTCCAATGCAGAGGCAAACTTCTTTACTGAATACTGCTCTAAACCAATAAGTGTATCTCCGAAAGTGACGAGCTTCGTGGCCAGCTCGATTTCAGTAGCACCACCTCCAGGCACTAATCTTCCATCCTAAATGTAGATTAAAATGAATACAATTAACTTCATAACCCTTTTTTACCTTTGTTGGGAAATAGACTGTTGAAAATGATGAGAGATATACCCTGGTAATGCCCTTGAATGTGTTGACACCGTCATTGATTGCCCTTTCAATGTCATCCAAATAGTTATCGGTTGCCCCGCGGAGGACAATAGTAGACAACTTGGACTCCTTTGTGCCAATGCGAATAACGACGATTGGGGTATCACCCACCTCATCAACGTAAATCTCGTCAGCTAATCCTAAATTCTCCACATCAACTGATGTCTCAAGCTTTGGATAAGCAGCGGCGTTGGTAGCTTTACAAACACGACGTACATCAAACTTGCTCAAAAGCCTAACTGCCATTAGGTTATATTTGTTCAAATAATGCATCGCCATATCTCCAATTTTTCCTCCAGCAACAACTACGTTAGCGCCAGAATCTGCAATCGCTTTAATACGTTTCTCGAGAAGAGCTTCCTCTCCTTCACTGAATTTCATCAATTCTTCAGCGGTATTTATAAGAACAGTGCCCTGAAAAACAAATCGTTAATATTCAATTCAGGTGTTCTCAAACAAAGAGGTGGAATGTAGTACACCAAAATGAGCTTATGAACAATGAACATGATATGCGATTTATAGCTTTTTTCAACCAGAAAATAATACCTTTGTTTCAGTTTGGGTAACATCGATTGGGCATGTGAAAACTGCAATCTTGGCATCCTTTTGCTTGGTGACGGTACCTTCAACCAACCTCTTGAAAACCAACCCCTGTACAACGTCGGACTTTTGAAGTGATGAGCCCTATTGTAAGATTTGAAAAAAATGTCTTTGAGTATTCAATCATTGCTATTGCTAATCGCTAAATACACGGTTGAGTAATTCACATACCAAAATCTTGCAGGTTCGGACGTTGTCTACGTTGAAGGATACTTTATCTTCAGGAATGATGGACGCTGTAAATAAATAATGATTGGTTAAGAACATTCAAGACATAAATAGCGGGGTAGAGGGTAACTTTCAAGAAATTAACAACTTACTGCAAGCCTTGGTAATTAATCTCGCCAGAAGGTCTTCATTTCCAAGTTGTTTACTCATTACAGAAGTTCGAATAGCATTCAAAACTTGTTTCTCATCCCGAATATCCTTCACTTCAGAAACGACGAGAGAAGGCAGCCACTCCTTAACTTTGGATAGTGCGAGATCATACCCTTTAACGATTTCCGGAGGTGTCAAACCCTGAAGATATTTAAAAAGTATAAATATAATCCAATAGTCCAGTACTATGAAGCACTATTACAGATATATACCAGGCGTGGGGCGTGGTATGATATGCCTACCATTTTAAGGAGATCTTCGGCTGCGTCAAGTAGTGCAGCACTGAAGAGGATAACGAAATTTGTGCCATCGCCCACTTCTTGCTCTTGCATTTGTGCTGCCAAAACCATGATTTTAGCTGCTGGGTGTTCCACCTATATTACAATGATAATTGAAATGTTTTAAAATTGAGAATAAATACGAGAACTGTCAAAACTCATATCCTGACTGTCATAAAATTTGTCATGAACTTACATCTAATTCATTCATGATCGTGGCGGCGTCATTGGTCACAAATAGTTTCTCAATATGATTTACAACCATTTTGTTCATTCCACATGGACCGTATGCAGTCTTCAGTGAGTCGGCAAACTCCTTACAGGCACGGATGTTCCTGTAGACTGCTTCGTCCAGTCCGGAAAAGTGCTAGAGAAATGCAGGAAAACATTTCAATTAACAACCAATCATTTTCACTATGAATATTTTCACTGTCAAACTGAACTAATGCATGACGCCATATTTTGGTGTCATCCTTTACAAAGCTTTAAATTCACAACTTTACTAGCAGCTGACAGCTACAAATTACAAAAATTATAATTGAACTTAATCCTTACCCGGGCACCATCCTTTAACATGGACGCAAATCCAGGAGCCTTCGGTACGTGCATAGCCATTATGATGGTAAATGTTAAGTACTAACTTTCAAGACAATTTTCACAATTTCCACAGTTTAATCACCTGTTGACTGACTTGATATTTAAAAACAAAAATGATCAATTTCACAAAGAGAGAAAACTGCTATAACAAGTCACCACGCTGCGGAACAAAAGTGATTCACTTTTTCTCGCTCTGAGACTCACCCACACAACCCAAAAAGGCAATGCAATGTTCATTCCAGAAAGTAAATTTTGTAATTTAGCGACAGATTACCGCTGTCTCAACTTTCCCCACTGTCATGTATTTTGATGCGCTCAAACCAAATGGGATGCTTTGGAGCTTTCAACTGACTTGACCATCAAGCATGTAAACATGCATGGATGAGGCGTGCGTCGAGATCACAAAAACACATGTACACGTGCAGTTGATGTTCATGCATGTGTTCAATTTTTTTCTTGGGTTAAAGTCAAATCACTGATTATAAATAAAATTAATTAGTTAACGTTTGTCATTATTAAAATGCCTGCAATTATGGGGAAACCAAGTTTTGAAAACTTTTCAAAAGGGAAAAAGTTTGCAAAGGGGAAGGAGGATGGTGCAAGTGGAAGCGGAAGTGAAGGAGGTGGTGGATCATCCTCGGAAAAGAACCGCAGTAAAAAGCCTGGTGGAAAGCGGTCATTTCTCCAGCGAGCAAAGAAGTTTGGAAAGCAAGGGAAACTTGGAAAGGGGTCACAAGTGGATTCCGAGACGTATTCCTATTTTGTGAGGATTTTGGAGTTGTTGAGAGTTGATGACTTTGACACGGATGATGATAGAGGTAAAAATTGATATGTGTAAATTCATTTTAGTTGATATGCTTTGAAGCTTCTATTGTCAATAGTCCTAATTTTTGTGTTTGTTTGTAGATGCGTTGGTGGAGAACTCACTTGTCATGGCTGAAGGGTCCGAGGTTGCGCTGTCAAGCAATCAATTGGTGTCCCGGGTCATTGAGAATATTCTGCCTCTTGCAACTGAAGACCGTATTGCCAGCTTTGGTGAAGCATTTACTCCCAGTCTTCGTGTTATTGTGGCAGATCCGTTTGCGAGTCACGTTTTGGAGAAGCTTTTGGAGCTTACCTCTTCTGATAAGTGGAGGACTAGTAAGAAGTTAACCTCTTGGTTTGAGAAGACAGCCAAATTCGTGTTGAACAATTTTGAGGACTTTACCTTTGACAAGTATGGAAGCTTCGTGACCAAGAAGGTTCTGGAGTGTCTGTCTGGCCATGTGGAACGTCCAAATGAAGATGAAATTTTCAGTTCCAAGGGAGGAAAAGGTAACCTTTTACGGTCGGAGGTGTTTGGAACACGTACAAGAAATCCTGCATGGGAGACCACACTGCAAGAGTTTGCTAAAAGATTTGCTGCTTGGCCACAATTCAACGATTTGGGTCAGAGAGCAGAAACATCTCGCCTTTTGCAAAATGTCATTCAAACTGTGAAGAAAACAGAGAACTCGAAAGCGATTGTGAGAGAGCTAATTACACGGGTATTGGCAATTGTTCCTGAAGCTGTGCAACCTGATGACGCAGCCCATCGTATTTTGGAAGTGGCGTTGGCTGCGGCGGATGAAAAAACGTATGGAGTAATATTTGATAAATTTTACAAGGGAAAGTTGGCGCAGTATGTTATTGGACCTTGCTTTACTCTTACGAAAATCATCTCAGAGGCACCGAATGAAAAATATGTAAGTCAAAACAGTTCCATTGATAATTATTTGTCGGTAAAAGGTGGAATTTTCTAACAATTTTTTTTCTTCTCATGTTGGCTTACAGTTTTCTGCAGTGTATGGCGAATTATCTCCAATACTCAAATCACTTTTCGAAGATGGAAGAACTGTCCTCATTCATTGCTTGGCAAACCAATGTGCAAAGTTTGCCATCAAGCAAGTAGATCTTTGGAATTCACTGAAAACTGGGCATAAAGCGATAAAGAAGAACTCTGGGAATGAGAAGGGGAATATTCTTATGACATTGATCACTATCAAACCTTTTGCTGAGACTAAGCCTGAAGAACAGAAAAGGCTTCAAACCACCTATTTCGGATCGGCAACTGTACAAGCACTTATCGATTTCAGTAGTCCTGTTTCAGAAGAAGTGAGCACTGATTTTTATACTTTTTACCAAATATTATTTACATGTAAACCTCAAAACTGTACTTGAACTATTTTATATTTACATGGGCCAATTTTTTTTGTAGGTATTAGCAAGTTTTAACGAGCTGGAAGCACCGGAAATAGTCAAATTGATTTTAGATCCAAAGGCTAGTTTCGTCGTTTCAAAGATTTTCAAGTCTTGGACCGTTCCACAACCTCCAAAAGAACAGCTTTTTGAGAAGTTGCAGGGCCATTTCGTGGAATTAGCTACAACAAAATTCGGATCGCGAATAATTGACTTGATTTGGCTGTGGGCTAGCATAGCTCAGAAAACGAGTATTGCCACAGAGCTCAGTCAGAGAATTCCGGTTCTATCGGCAAATAAGTATGGGCGATTTATTGTGGAAACGATGGGATTACAGTTTCTTTCTAGAAACAAAAAAGAGTGGCTAGAACACATTGCATCACAAGAAAAGAGGAAAAGGGATGCTGAAAAAATTGCAATGGATCTTGGGCTAACTACAGCCTCTCCAGTTTCAAAAGATGATAGCGCCAAGACGCCTAAAAAGGGTAAGAAGAGGAAATCAGAGGAGAAGGCTAATGAAGATTCTTTATCACCTGAAGTGAAAAACGAGGAGGCTGATACCACTGAGACTCCGAAAAAGAAGAAGAAAAATAGGAAATCTGAGGCTGTTGCTGAAGTACCCGTTACTCCTGATGTAAAGAAAATGGACACTGAAACTCCCAAGAAGAAAAAGAACAGAAAGTCGGAGGCTGCGGTTGAAGTACCCGTTACTCCTGACATTAAGAAAGTTGATGATAATGAAACCCCAAAAAAGAAAAAGAATAGAAAGTCTGAGGTCCCCGTTACCCCCGAAGTGAAAAATTTGGACAACAATGAAACCCCCAAGAAGAAAAAGAACAGAAAGTCGGAGGCTGTAGTGGCTGAGGTTGAGCCAAAGCAAGAAGACGAAGCAGAGGTGTCAATGTCAAAGAAATCAAAGAAGAACAAGAGAAAATCGCAAGTTGAAGAGGAGGCACTTGAGGCAGTAGACCTAGAGGAAACAATTGTGGAGTCAACTCCAACGCCCAAGAAAAAGAAAAATAAGAAGTCGGAGCGGAATTCTAATGACGATAGCATGGAAATCTTTTTCGATGCTAATTCTTCGGTTGATGATACACCGAAGAAGAAGAAGAAAAATAGGAAATCAGAAAAAATTGAGGAAGCTAGTGTGCCTGCTGAAGAAGAACAAAATGACACTCCCAAGAAAAAAAAGAAGAAAGATAGAGAATCAAAACAATTTTAATGTCTTTGAATATTGATTATATTATCGTGAGTTTTACGTTATTTACCGCAAGTTATAGTTTATTCAAGATTTGTTAGCTAACTTTTGATGCAAATGATTGTTTTTTATTTGTTATTGTATTTGACATATATTTACGAGATAATTACATTGAATTAATAAAAAACAAAAGAAAATATCGCCTTGTCTGGTAATTATTATTCATAGCAAACCTGCAAATAAGCATAAATTATCATGCATGTTATGAAAATGGTATCCAGAAACATAAAAATGAATGACTTTTCACGCGACACTTACATGTGAAAGAGCTTCTTGCATGCACAACCCATACTTTTTGTAGGACACACATTTATCATCAGTTTTATCCAATTTGTCACCTGAAAATCACAAAATTTACAATTACATTTTGTTTTTCAACTTTAATTACGATTGCATACAGGTGAGCAAGTGAGACTTGTCGATGGGATACGGGA
This sequence comes from Entomobrya multifasciata, assembly GCA_034693345.1. Classification (NCBI taxonomy): domain Eukaryota; kingdom Metazoa; phylum Arthropoda; class Collembola; order Entomobryomorpha; family Entomobryidae; genus Entomobrya; species Entomobrya multifasciata. The sequence continues at coordinate 21,005 of JAQFXM010000200.1, forward strand.
TCGTTACCTAAATTCTTTTTGCAATCCATGAACTTGGCCATAAGCTTGTCTTCGTATTTTGGGGTAACTCGATCTTTATAGGTAGCTTTTATGAGATCATCGGTGACCATATCATTTTCATCCAGCTAGAAACATGAATTAGTCAATGTCATTCTATTTTCTCCATTTTTTGTCAACAGTTTAATATGCTGGCAATTAATAGCAGTAAGGAAAACTGATTCTTACCATTTTATCAGCTTTAAGAATACATTTAACAGTACACTGAAAAATATATAATATATAGAATCGTTTTCATCAATTTAATTTTTGATTGTAAAATAAATTCATCCTGAGAAACAAGTTTTCAGTTTTTCATACCCCAAATTTCTCAAATGTTTCTTCCAGCGAGGATGTATTCTGTTTAGTATCTGCATGACAGTCAATGTACACTTTGTGAATTCTTTTGAAGTACTGTTGTGCCATCTTTTTGCATGCCTCTTTGTCTGGATCTGCAGCTTCCTCACTGCGTACCTGTGTGGAAATTGAACTTGGTTCATTTAAAATCATTTTACTCGCTTATACTTTGAAAATATCAATTAATTCTTATAAGTTACCAGTGTGGCTCCCACTAACAAAGTAAAACACGTGAAAAGTTGTCCTTTATTCATCGTATTTTTTTTGGGAATTTGCGTATGTTTCAGAAAAATGTTTTCAAAATTTCATGCGGTCTGAATTTCATAGTATTTACTCACCGAGAACACAACAAGCAATAAATGAAATCGCCATTCGATTTAGATATATTTTATTTGTATGGTTTAGATTTTTCACAGAAACTCATTTAGATACTCTATTAAAATAATCGAAATTTTCTATAATTACAAGTAATTAAAGCTGCATGATTGTTCTTCCGGTTTACCACCTACAATCATAAATACTCACAGCACAACATGTTAAACGTGACTGGGTACAGAATTATAGCACAGTACTTACTCATAATACGAATTAAAATTTATTTTTTAATTTTGAAAATTTTACACAATACCGTGAGGTGGAAAGCTTAGTATATTTTCAGCATACTGTGATGGGTTGATACTTCATTATTGACATTTGGCATAAAATAGGCACACATAATTGTCATATAAGCTGCAGCATGTCATAATTTAACATTTGAGTAGTTATTTAGCTAATGCATTTCAGCAGACGTGTTAAATCCTCGAACATATCATTATCATTTTTTATTTTAATATATGCAAACTTTGTTTTAATAGATCAAAAAATATTTTCCGAACCCCTTCACTAAATGTCATGCTAAGGTGTTAAACATGCGTGAAGCGTTTTTAACTTTGGAATTTCCAAATCAGAAAGTATTAAAACTATAAACATTTTTTAACCAAGCCGTATTCCATTTATAGAACAATCGAAATTTTGTAAACATTTAAAACGATGTTTATTTCATGCATCCAAAACTTTGATTTACTTCATCACTTCATCATTAGATACCAAAACAACTTTGAGTTTTCCAGTTTAGGAAGGTCTATAAACACAATATAGTAGAAAAGCCTGTGTGGTGTTTCCTAAATGAATACTAACAAGCGTCCGATGTTCCCTTTCCCTAACTAACCATGTGCACAAGTTACTAAACAGTATATTTAAACTCATCATGTGGTCTATCTATAAAAATTATATTATGTATAAGTGGTCACGCTATAGATTCTAATTTACACGGGCTATTTCGCATAGGAAACGTTGCGGCGGAAATAGGTCGGAAGCGCTTTCCGTATTTCATCCTGCCAACCCATCCAGGTCACCATGACTACCCATGCTCAGTGGACCTTTACATGACAAAATTTATACATACATACATGCATACCTTCCCATTTCGTTTGATTTCAGTAAAATATTTATGCAGCAATACGTTAAATAAAGTAACTACTAGTATCACTTTTTTGTATTGTTCATTTTTCTTCGGATAATTTATTGCACAATACCTCCTGCGCTATCATTTCGCTTCCTGTGTAGAGTTTTCCTGGACATTTATATTATGCATCTGCTCTGAACGTGAGCCCTTCACAAAAAACACACATATTTCGTGTACCATACATGTAAAGTAATTTGCTGATGCGACGAGATGGAGTTGACTATGATTACGTTAATGTTAATTGAAGTTCTCTAGTGGAAACACTGAACAAGAAATTATTAGAAGCAAGAGCTGTGAACACTTTAGAGATTAATGAACAACAAGCGCTGTCGAATGTTGTATTTGAATTCGATTTGGTACTATGTAATTTTTGAAACGCTTCTCTTTCGGAAATCTGATTTGTCTGTGAATTTTTCATTGGGGCACCTTGAGAATTAGCATGGTCATTACAACAGGATTTTTTTCAAATCGCGAGTTACAGGGTTTGAAAAAAGAAAAAAGACGATTTCAACAAGTTCGTCTTTTTATTTCTCAAAAAATTTTGGCGTTTGCATAGCAGCCGTTTAGCTTTTTTGCATACCTAAGTTTTAGCCTGATAAATTTTCCTACAACATACAATGCGTTAGCTCTATTTCTATTATGCCACTCATCTCTTGACTACTCTACCTGTGAATATCTATAAAATTTTGTTTGTAGTATAAAAACATTTATGGAGTAGAATTACTCCATATGAAGACTTCATAGTAATTTTTTTGTGCATTGTTTTAAAAACTGTGTATGTACATACATATGTATAACCTAAAACGAAACTAAACAATTTATGCATGCATAAACAAAAGGCAACATACAAGCAAAACTTTAATAATTTTCATCCATCTATTTTGTATTTACCATTGTTCAATGTCCGCCAAGAGTTGTAAGAGGACAGGACTTCATGGAATAGCGATAGCTACCTATAAAAGTGTAAGATAGTTCAATGCTGGCCTTTCTTTTCCCAAGGTCATTTCAGAAGGGAAAACTTTCACTCACTCAACTCATTACTATGTAGTTTTTTCATGAATTACTTTCGCTTTTACAAGGGTGGGTGGAGTGTTTTCGTTGATGATTTATTTAAGGTAACTTTCTTCGGTTCCAAACACTTTCTAAAACTACAACTATTTCTTGCTTTTGAACTCTCAATAATTTGCAAAAGTTTATAGTACATCATGTAATGCATGTAATTAATTGAACCCATTATACCAGTTCAAATATTTTTGCATTTAAAACATTTTTTTGTAATTTAACATGGCCAATGTTTTACAAAACGTTCAAAAACTACTCGTTTTGTTGTAATTCAAATTGAACTAACGTTTAATCAAAATCATTAAAAAGCAGTAACAACTTGAAATCCACCAATGCAATGTACAGACATTCGTATGTATGTATTTCGATAGTCAAAATTTACGAAACATTTGCCTGACTTGGTAAAATGAAGACTCGAGGTCGAGGTCAAGGTCATTTAAAGAATTTGCAAACCTTTTTGATTTGCAAATGCTTAAAAACTAAGCATCTTTTAGCTTTCTTCAGGCAAAAGGGTCTGCTGAGATGTAGACATTTATTTGTGCTGCTGCTGTCAAAAAAAGAAACTGGGTCGTCCTTTATGTTTTCCCATAACACTATTTCAACTCTTTACAACCATTTGTTCCCAATTCACCTTGCCACTACTGCCAAATGCAAGCATGCATATATAATATCATATTAGACTTACACAATTCATTGAAAATTCTTTTTGTCAGATTCAAAATCAACTCGTTTTTGCTTGTTTCACACTATACTACCTATTCATGCAAGATATGTACTTATGTATGTTCTTAGTGAAATGCCTGGAGTTCTCCTTTTTGGCAAAATGGCAAGGAAAACCGGAACACAGACCCAGCAGCTCTTCGCTATCTTGTGAACGCGAAATGTTTACGCATCCAAATCTGCTGTTTGTGAAACTAACTCGTTTTACAAAGTTTTTCACTCGGGAAAAATTAACCATTCCCTTGGACAAAAATGGCATGAATATGATTTCCAGGATGTATTATCATTATCTTTGTGCTTCTAAAACTTACTTTAAACACGCGATATGTCATATGCCCACTTTTCCTTCTTCATTTCAAGTAAAGCATTTTCAAAGAAGTAAAATGTATGTTTTGTTGATAAAAACGTGAGAAATCTAGATTTTTAATAAACCTAAGTTATTGCCTAAAACTTTGTATGCATGAGCCAATTTTTTCATAAGTTGGAAAAGATAATACGCATCCAAACACCTGGAAACTTCAAAAGTTTTCTCAAGATTATTATAAAAATATGATTATGTGAAAATGAATTGCGCCCGGACTGAGCGTAATCAAAAATATGTTTATTGTTCTATTTACCATATAATTTCTAGTATACCTATAACAAGTTGTCACTGCTTTGTAGCACGGTACAGGACAACCTAAATACTGAAGCATTCTTTGAGCGTAATTAATTTTATGATTTATGTAAGGTACATAATTGAATGAATGGTTTTTCATATCACCATATATTTTTAATATCACAGTAGCAAACCCACCGAAACATTGTGTTTTTAGCTTATAAAAGTTGAAAATATTTTTATTAAATTCGGTTACCCGAAGCTTTCACAATATCCAGACTATGTGAGAAACTTGCCGTTCACACACAATTACATCTGCGTGAAGTCCTGAGAAAGTTTACAAGTTCCCAATCGCTTCCTTTGGTGAATCAACATAAAAGAAATTCGGAGAAAGCAAAGGTGTTTCTTTATATTCCTTTACAAAAATGATTTCTTAGAATGTGACTTGAGCAGTATCTCATCTTGCACGCATTCTCATTCCATTATCTGCATTTTTTAAATGAAAAAAGAAGAACAGAAGAAAGTTTTCAAGTTTATTATAGTGTATAATTTATTATCTACCTTGAACTGTAAGGAAAAAGTAGAAACACATTAGATAAGAAATGGAGCGTGTACATTTGTACGTAAAAACGAGTAACATATAGGCACATGTGAAAATTCTCATAAATGCTTGATCTAGAAAAAGGTGAAAATGAGCTTACTTTTATGGATCAATACTAGGAAAAAGGAAAACCTGATAACATTTTCTTGGAACATAAATATAAATCATGCAAAGATGATGGAAGGATATCATTGAGTTGATGCTGTTGTGAAAAGAAGGACAGCACGAAAAGGCAAAAACATTTCTTGAAGGCGTGATGAGTTTATAGACGATGGTTTATAACTAGCAACCACTCCATCCTTACAACAATATCTAAAACAATGTACCCGCGGTTTTTATACAGGTTTTGGTGAAAGCATAAATAAACTTACCCTATGGAATTGTAGGACACTTCATTGGAATAGAATCTCCTTTCCAGTAAATTTAGAGAAGCTTTCAGTTTTTATGTGTTTCTCTCCTCCTGGCGCATATGTATTTTGTGATTGCGGATAAGAGAGTCAGGTTAATTTATGGCATTTATCCTACAACGAACAACAGGAAAAGCGAAACTATACATTGATCGTATATTATACCAATTCAAGATATTTCACCATTATGGCCACTTCTGATGATATAGTATGCATGGTAATGTAATGATGAAAGAACCACCAACATAATAATAAATAGTTTGTAAGCAATCAAGTCAACATATTATTCGCACTAACATTTAGTGATCGCATTTTTTGCATGATAAAATTTTGGGAAGAAGTCATAGATACATAGTTGCAGAGGAATAACTGACGCTTGCCCAGTACTCCAGATAACATGCATTAAAAATGGACATAGTTAACAAAGTAACATAACACTTTAAAAATTTATGTGTACTTCCGCGGAATTTTACGTGAAGATCTAAAAGAGGAGGAAATTTCATGGAAAATGAGCAGAGAAGTGCTCTTTGTTACTATAGACACTGGCATGGTTTGGCATAAAAGTTTGATTAGTTGGTGTGTATTGTATTACTACCGCATTAAATACAAAAGAACTACTGACATGCGAAAGTGGTATATGAAAAAACCTTTATTTTAACGGTTACCCCAACATGTATAAACTTCAATGTTTTCTTCTTCTCACTGGATCTGTAGCCTGTAGCTGACGGGTGAATAGAATTTCACTTTGTGTGACATTGAACATGAAGTTCTAGCCCATTTAATTTCTATTGCGTATGAAATATCGAGAGAAACAATAGAGGCGGACGGACGTGAACAGGAATGAATGTGTTCCAATAGTCCCGGTTTGCTTTCGCAAGGTTGCAATCTGAGCAATACTCAAGAAAAGAACGGTTGGATGGAGTATGGAATGGAAGTTGAATTGGTGTTGTAAAAATTTATATCAATAGAGTTGTGCACGAATGGAGAATAGTAAACTACTTAGATGCGTCAGAATGGCATGGAATAATCATCACAAAACACTAAAAGGCAGTCTCTTCTAATCGCACCACTCAACAGAAATCGCCGTAACTGGATGCAGCAAACTTGCAAACATTTTTTACTTTTTAAAGAGAACCAAGTCACCATGTCAATAGTAGACGGATGTACAACACGCCAAAAACATGTTACTGTATTTTAGGTGCTTCCTTTCTATTCATCACACAACGGAAAAACCATCTTAAAACGTTGTTGGCCATTTACACTAAAATATTTCGAAGTAAAATAAGTATGTGGGCATTTTTAATTACTAAAATATTAAAGCGTGCGTGGCATAAATCAGTTGAAATTGTTCTATAATTTCGGTGATAATATGGTTATGGCAACATAGTTGATATGGAGATTTTTATGTCGATGGCTAGCATTTTCGATTTTAGGAGTCGATAAGTTATGCATAGATACAAAGTTCGTAACTCAGTAATCGTGTTTAAAAACCACTTTTATATGTACAGTATTATAATTTATGGCATGGATAAAGTAGGAATAGCTTATTTGGCACGTTCAGTTAGACACAATGGTTGCTTTCGTTTACAAAATGCTGTGATAAATATGGTACATTGACTAGATGTATTCAGTATCAACGTTGAGTACTGTTGTTTTCATGCGAAACCAATGAAACCATAACATTTTTCTGCCAAGTGTCGTTTTTCCCATTTTATACGTTACTATTTATCTATTTTATAGCTGTATGCTGCAATGCAACATTCATCATCGCGTCACTACCATCACTGTTGCCATCAATAATATCATCCTGAAAAATTCTTGAGTAAAAATTTCATACACTCACGAAAAGCCATAAGCCCAACTTATAGAGATCAAAATTAATTCCATTGGCAACGTTTTTTATATAAAGGATAGCATAAGATTTCTTGGCATGATTTCGAAAGGAGAAGTGAACCTTCTTTGTTCTCAAAGAAAAATCGAAATTAAAAGTAAATATCATGACCGTCAAAATGATAACTTTCTTTTAGTTTTTCCATCGTTACGCAAAAGATTAAGATTATTCTGTGGATAAGTTACAAAAGTAACTTTGTAAACTTCCAACGAAAAATTTTGTAACATGGAAAAAAGATAAGTACTTTTGAAAGCATATCTATTTTGCTGCTGCTACGCTGAAGAGAAAAAGGGAAAAGCGAACAAAGCACATAAAATTTGTAATCATAATATGAAATAAAAATTCACTTTGTAAAAACTTAAGTGCAAGTCAAAGAATAAAGTATGAAACATGTTCTCTGCTGTTGCATGAGTAAAGAGAATTGAACTGCTCTTCTATGTACTGATGGGAATTGGAATAAAAAATGTTGCTATGTGCTTGAAGCTTAAAAGCTTATGTATCACTGATACCGTTGGTGAACTTATTGGCATGTTTTATCCCTATTAATGGACGACAGTGTTAACCTTTTTCAACGGTAAAACGGGGAAGAAAATTCTTTCGATTTAATCTCGTTATCTTGAATACATACATTTTATGCAAACAATCATGTAGGGCATTATTTCAAAATGTATTTCCATCAATGCCCATTATTGCAGCGTGATCTTCGTAGAATTACGTGCAGAAATTCTGTAAACGAATCATAGACAAAATATTTTGGTAGCTATGGGTACATGGATTGTGAAAGAAAATGGTCGAACAAATGAAATGGTTATTGTATAAAATGTAATTTTTTTTCGATTCCCAAAATGATACTGATTTCCCAGTCTTTCAACTGGTTCTCAACTAGCATTTCTACTTACTGCTACTGCTATGGAACAGAGTACTCGTTTTCTTCACTATGAAATCTTTGAAATTGTGATTCACTAAGATACAAAGAGAGTCTCCGTTGCATTTTCGCTCTCTGCATGAGTCTATAGAGAGAAGCGTTTCCCATTCACCGAAAAATGCAAAAAGTTGTATTTGAAACCGGGTTCTTGGTGTTTCAATTTCAAGTAAAGGTTTACTCATGAAAATGATATTATGCAAGTTTGCTGCTGAGCTTGTTGTAAAACCGTACCCAAACTTCCATTTAGTTTCCTTTACCACACACACAGCAATATGCCATCATCCCAATATAATGAAAATGGCCATATGATATAAGCTTTTATATTACATGATACATGGAAGTAAGATACCCGGGTATACAGTGAAAGTCTCTCTTTATATCATCGTTTCACTTTTTCTCTCTGCATTTGCAATTTACTACTTCCTCTCTGCTAACTCCTTGAGTGAGTGGGGCTTTCATATACCAAACCAAAACCAAACCATCATTACTGCATCATCTGCTGCTTGTTCTGTTTGTGTGCGCTTCTTTCGTTCCAATGCCAAATAAATGCTGCAGTATTGCTCTCACGGTCTCACATCCGCATGCGTGTATATTCTGCTAGCTCTCCAAACACACATTGACTTGAACACGTTTACCCGAGAAAGTACATTCAAAAGAGAAGTAGAAAAAACGGCAATGCCATGCTTTTATATGCACAACTTTGGTATTATGACTCTGTACATTATTTTCGCACGTATAAAAACAATACTATGTTGTGAATGCAGAAGCAGAGCACTCGTCTTTTTACTTTCATGGCTTTTTTTGTACGGAAAAGTTTTGAGCTTTTATGAGAATGTACGTGTGGTTCTTGTAACCAGAGTCAGCCTGGTATCAGCAGGCAACCCAACGACAAAAAAAAATGGAAATGCAATACTATATATCGCATAGCTGTTTGAGCAACATCAAAATTCCACATTACCTCCCATCATAATCTTTTGTTGCATAAAATGAAAATCAGAGAGACGATATCACGATAAATGTTTAAGCTTTCGAGAGAAAGACACTTTTGAACTGAAAATTAGTCTTGGAGTAGTCCACTAAAAAATGGAAAGTGAGTTTGTGTCACTGTTTTGTCATCATTGTAGACTCTTATTCTTTTCAGATATTATATAAAGTAGAAAAAGTGCATACACTTTTTATTTGCCTACTTGAGAATGTAAACAGGGAGAGTCTCCGTACCGTCAGTGCAAGCAAATTTTTTTCTCGATCTTTGCAAGTGTTAAGATTAAAGCAAAGAATTATTCCGAAATAAGCAGTAAGTGCTTCTTTGTGCGAAACCTGAAGATTCTGTTCAAAATTGAGTTTTCGCATATATGCATATATAATTGTTCAAAATGTCTTGAATGTTTGCACACGAATGATCTAGACAAAAACCGATCCAAGTCAATTTGAATTGTACTGTGTTGTAACGTGCTCTCTTGTCGATGAATCATTCCAGCTCACTAGACAATATACTCTCGGATACATTTTTTGGCAAAAACAACAATCCATCAGAGACGGTATTGCTAGTCATAGTCATACAACTAATTTGAATGCGTGATGCAAGAGCATTCAGCAAGACAGCAGAGAGTTCATATACTTCCCTGCAAATCACCTTTGTTTTTTCTCTCGCGTGATCTGTTATTTGTATTTTCAAATGAAGATTAACATACCATGCGACCACCAATCAGAATTACTTTCTTCACAGTTTAAACATCTTGCTTCATTTCATGTTATTTTACACTGAATAGCTAACGACTTTTACGTGGAAAGGTGAAATCATTACAGATTTGTGCTGAGAAAGCTAAACGTTATACAATTTGTGACAACAGTATACAGTTCCCATCATCACATCAAAATTGATACTGGATCAGAGTGCTACATAATTGGCTGCATTCAGCATTTAATCGTCACTGCCAACTGATCCAATCTCTTTTACTCAAGATCAACCCAAGCAACGTCTACTCTACAGTCAGCAACAACAAGAAAGGATTTTCGCAACAAGATGATAATGTGAAGACATACATAAGCTAAGAAATTTCAACATATTCTATTTTCCTTTATTCTTTCATCATCATTAAACCAGCAACATTACTAGTGAAGCTGAGAATATTTTGAAACAAAACGACAACCAAATTGAGAGCATGAAAAACTGAGAGCGCGCTGCTGCTGTTAACTAAGACAAGGGAAAAGCTTGATTGTCGCAGCAAGCGGAATTCATCCACATGAAAATCTGAATATTATGAAAATATGCACACAAAGTTATGCCAGTTTACATTTCTCTTTAAGAAACTCTGTAGAAAAGAATAATGCCACTTATTCTACAAACACGTACATCACATAGCATACTTTAACATCTTATCCACATCTATTAGTACACATTCAACAACACGTATCAAGTACACAACAGAAACATAACTATACATGCTTCATTACACATATTCATCGCCGCCGTCACCAAGACATTTTTTTTCTTCCACGAGTCTCACACAAGTAGATAATGTAGGTCTCAGGGTGAAATAGAAGACAAGTGAAAAAATATTCCTCGCAAGACGTGACCTTTAATCTCAAATGCAGCAGCTCAAGCAAATCGTTTGTTTTAAATAAATAGCTGCATAGCTAATCGTTCATTTGATGCACCCAAATGCAGTTTGCAGCAAAAGAAAAAAAACATCTCGTTTGATATGCAATTTGAAATAACACATTTTTTCGAACCGATTTGATTACAAACACGCAACGCGACTACAATCCATTCGTTAGTTGATCACCATCTTTTTTCTAGTTAAACTTTAAGAAAATTTTAAACATTCTTTCTCTCTAATCGTAACAAACTACACAGCAAGCAGTTATAACTTTGCTGTTAAATAAAACGGCAACCATAGACTTTTTTTCGAAAAACGTATAGGCTGATTTGGCCGCTGCTCAACAACGCATCTATATAGCTATATTCATTCGGGTTTATTTTGCTGTAAATGAAGCCAAGTTCACGTCTACTTGATCCTTACACTATGGTATAATCAAAGAAATAATAATACATCACTGGCATCATTAGAGCGGAGGGCTTCATTTTTACAAAAATAGGTTTTCCATCGCGTGTCTAACAAGAGCTTTAATTACGGAAATTGTAGCTGTTACAATTTGCCACCAACATAGCATAGAATAGTTATGCAAACATATTATTTTATACAAAGTATGTAAAAAGAAAAAGTAGAGGAGAACAGCGACACTATTGTCTCGTGCCATTTATGTCACACACGGACAAACTAATAACTTCTGAATGATATCATGCACTTTAGAGACACTAAACAGACAGCATGAAAATTAGACTGTCTTTACAGCATATATGTAGCTAGATAGATTCAGTTTTCCCATAAGAATTAGTAAAAAAAATATTGGACACTGTATGAAAGTGAATTTGATTACCTGAGGGACATGAGTCATACAGAGACTCGCTAGTTCTTGTGCACACAAAACCAGGTCAGCCAGTAAAACTTAATCATGAATTCTTGCGAAGTTATTTCAGAAACGGAAGACCCGTTTTGAAATTAGTGTGGGTAACTTCCAAATGGGAATAGGGATAGCTGTCGCTTACCACGATTTAGATTTCATATAAGAACACAAAATTCAGAATCCAATGACATGTAATTTGTTTTTTAGATAAATTGTTTTAATAAAATATTGCAGTTCAAGTCAGTATTGTCTCGTCTTAAAAATAATTGAATTCGCCTTCAAGTGAAGTAAATTGGAGCCTGAGCAAACATAATTTTGTAAGCAAGGCCATAAACATTGGTAGTTATCAGCAAACTGTAGTACAAGTGCAGCACAACTATAATAAAAATTTAGATAATAAATTATTGAACTATTCTATATTCAAAGAGTGGTTTATTTCTAAAGCTGCCACATAATATTTTGCGTTAACGTATAATATTAAATAAAACAGCAAAAATTCCTTCCTGTTTATTTTACTCGGAACTTTTCCCCATTGTCGCACTCCTTCTTGCTTTGGTCGTTTTTACATGGATAATAATAATTTTTGATCTTTGACCAACAGTTTCTGTCAGTAGACTTTTAGACTTTGATAACATTATTTGAAGTGACAAATATCAAAGTAAACAAAGAGCAAGGAAGCCAAGTTCCATTTTTAATCATCCTTTAAGAAACGGGGACAACATTACTCAGCATTTGACACAAAAATAAACATATTATTTCATCAGTTTACATTTTTTCTCAAGAAATCAAGAAATTGCAACTTCATCACAAAGAATAAAGGTTTTATTTATAACCACATATTAAACACTGGGGGAATTGTTCACTAACAAATAAAAACATCTCATTCAACATTAAGAGGGAATCCCACAAAAGATAAATTCAGGCTAATTATAATCACACTTTTATGCATCCCATTAACTTTTTGTTATAAACCCATGAAACGGCAGCTGAAAAAATTAAATCAAGTAAAAAAATGCATGCTATACAACAGCGTGTTTGTGCACATTAACAGACGTAAAGGCAACAGCAAAAGATAAGACGAGTCATCAACAACCAGAGTTCCATAGTTCGATACTCGGATAGTCGTTCATCATCACAGCAGTCAGTCACTTCACTTGCAATACATGCACACAAATTGTACTCTCCAAAAAAATTGGTCAGACATGCAATTTTTATGCTCATAAGAAATTGAAACAAGAAAAATAATAGGCAGTTGTAATAATAGTAACTTATCAAAATAACATCGTAATTAAATGCTCGACGATACAGTATTGGAATTTCATAAACAAAAGTGTTTGCTTCAACTTATATTGTCTGACTATAGTACAGATTGCAGAGAAGCGCTATATTTTTGTGACATAATTGAAGTGAGATTTAATTTTAATCGTTCACGCACACTCATAAAGAGCACTAAAAGCTATTAAGTAAAAAAAGATAAGAATTTAAGAAGTTCGTGTCAGTTTGCGTACAACAAGAGAGTATCTTTAGAGGAACATGAGAAAACAGCTAAATATAGCAAGTCCAAGAGAGTACCTAAAATAAAATTACTGCGTTTAAAAGTTTGTAAAACATGTACTAAAAGTATTTTGATGGAGTGAAATTGTAATCTTTTTTAATACGTTGTCATTGCGTGAGAACAATATTTACAAGTTACAGTAACACGTACCGTACGATTGTATATGGCATGACTTTTTGTCAAGAGGTTTTTACAAAGAAAATATTAAAAGGTTAAAGATCAAAACTTAAATGAATTGAAGAACAATAAACATTGCGTATTACAATGAGTTCAGTAATTTGACATCAGAAAAACGGCTGCGAAAACAGTAACACAAAAATAGTATTTTTTCCAAGTGTCATTACTACCTACATAGTTTTCACACATTTTTTTTCATTACACATTAACACATGTATAAATTCTAAACAAACCACGAAATCTGGACCTGAAAACAATTTTCGCAACACTGGCATCTCAAGAATCTGACGGAAAATCACGCTTTGCTTGATTCTCACACTCGCTGGAGTAAATTGCGCTGCAGAATAAGTCTCCTCGAAAATTCCAAGTGACTAATTTTAATCCAAATAAAAGTTTATAAGTCTGTGTTAGTGTCGCTTTATTACACAGTACACAGATAAGCAGAGAGAAGAAAACTTTGTATGAGAACAGTTCCATAAAAAGACGAAATCTTTTTGTGGCAGTGGTAGTTATAATTTATAATTCTTATTGGATATAAATTGTGCAGTGGAATGTACCTAACCCTCCACAACACAGCCCAACTTTCTGCAAACATTCTGTAGAGCAAATACACTATATATTATATAATCAACCGTGTTCCTGACTAAATGTATATCAAAACCAATATGTCACGAAAGAACCACTGTTCCTATGAAAGTCCAGCGATCGGGTGAGGTTCTTTCACAAGGCAAGCATCAAATATAACAAAACTCTTTGTATGACAAACTTAAATGAGCAACGTACCTCTTTGCACTGAGGTAACAAATCAGTGACAAAGATAAGAAGACTAGAAGATCCACATTTTATGCATGAAAAGTGCATGCAATATTGGGAGTCTGCGAAACACGTTCTAAATTTACCTACATATACATGACATGATACAAAAATTGTATGAGTGCTGAGAACTTTTCACTGCTTTCAAGTAATCATGATCAATCTATTGCTGGACTTACTGTTGATAACTGTAGCAAAAGTGACATCTTGCCCCACTTCAGCATTTTCAACTTTGTTCAATGGTGTACCCATCAATTTGGACTCGACGAGGACATCATCATCAAAGCCACGTCTTTGTTCACCGGATATAAAGACAAGAATAATCAGACTAGGAGGATACACCAATCTATCTGGTGGTAGCACTAACGATAAACTGTTAAATAAACTTTTTAATTGGGACTTCTATCAAATTTGCAAGAGAACAATGAATATGTTTAATATAATAAGTAATAAGAGTAATTACAGTGATAATTATATGTTTAATTACAACAACAATTGTGATTGTGAGAATGCTAGAAAAAATACAAAGTCATCTTCATGGATTTTCTGTAATAAGCATACTTATTTAACCAACATGATCTCAAGTAAACTCTAAATTATACACATTAGGTCAGTATGGAAAAGTATTTTGTGATTTTCTCCTGCTTGATTGTGCAGAACATTCTTTACTTTCTTCTGTAATTCTAAGTAAAGTGGAGTTACGAGTTCAACGGCACAATATCATATCACGAACGAATGCTGTTCAAATATAAAGCAGGTAAGCAAAAATGTAATTTCCCCACATGTACTCTTGTCTCTAGTAATTCTAAATGATAAAAAATGATTATTTCTCATGACCTTTGCCCTAAACATCATGTTATATTACATTAATATTAATGTTAACCATGTTATCCTTGATTTAATTATTTCCTTATTCGTCTTTTCATACATAAGAGACAATATCCTTCATTTGGTTTACAAGTCTGCGATTGATTAGGGACATGAAATATTTTGATGATGATGATAGTTTATAAACTATGTGACAACCCTTAAAATATTGTAACTACATTAAATTTATTATGCACTTGAGAACATGTCTGGGTGTCAGCCGAATTTTATCTGTATCACATGTACTGTCACTCATTCATGATTTATAGATTCATGGTCGAAAAACATATGGAGTTGAAGGACCATATTGAACTGGTGCGTGTCCAGTTTGTAAAAAGCAGTAATCACTTGTTCATTATCTTGTCATAATTTACTACTTATGAAGTTGCAATTAGGATATATTTAAACAACGGTGGCAGTCAGTGTCTGACTGATGGTGAGTAACAAGGGTGGAGTGCATGCCCTGATTTTTTGCAGAAGTAAGCATTAAAATGTGAGAAAGCATACAATGCCCCCTTCTTTTTACTTAAAGAGCTTTCGTTTACAATATCATCGAGAGGAGAATGAATTCACTGTTCATTTTTTTCTGTTTTCCATACATACTTATCATAAATGTGACACGAATGGAGTAAAAAAGCCACGGGCATTACACTTGATTTTGATGTTATTTGATAGAAAGCGATAAGAGAAGATAAAAAGGTTACTTGGAGTCAAAAATAAGGAATGCAATGCATTGGTTCTTGTTTTTGTCCTCAATTATGCCAAGCCAAATGTCCGTAGTCCGTCCGTACCACAAGAATACTGGTGACCATAATTTCCAAACCCAAGATACGCTTTCCAGGATAAAAAGAATGCCATTTTTATAAGAACTGTAGTGGACCGGAGCAGTTTAGGTGATAAAATATATACAGCCTTGGCATGTGTAAAAATAGTACAGTACGAATAGATAACTGCAAAGGTTAGAGGTTTAATGACTGGTGTTACATGTTCGACGCGTCGCGAGATACGAACGAACGGAAAATATGCTTCCCATCCTTGCACTGTGTTAATTAATTTTTAATCATTGTTATGTTAATGTTAATAGCTTATTTTGGCCGCCTATAATCTTTTTGTGCACTTATTTTTGATTTTTCTCCAAAACCAGATATTAAACAAAAGTAACTAGCAAAGAACTGACGTTTTGCATAAAATTTATTCATTTTCATTATAGTCTAAGTTTCAAAGAAAATCTCATTATGCCCTTATTTAAAAAAAAATCTTACGTATAATAGAATTTACATTATAGTTTACTGACTCGACTGTAAGCATTCGTTTACATCTTTGACCCTAAATCAGACACAACAATTGCAAAATACACATATAAATACATTATGCACATATATGGGGAGTCAAATGGTTTAAAAATCTGACCACTTTAAGTTATATTGGAAGTACTATATAAAATACACTACACAGTGCCTAGTCTACTTACTTGAAAGCAAGGCACATAGACAATATATACACAGTAATAGACTTGAAAGCATCTCTTATACTATTTGAAATACTAATTTGCTGCATTTGATTAGTTGCATGTTATGTTACACACATTTATAATTCATTACCTTAAAGTTTCACTTATTTTGTTCAACCATGTACTCATTGAGATGCAACCTAACTATGAACCTGACTTGGTTATGAAATTCTTAAGTTTAAAAAATGTTTATTAAATGGCTTCTAAATTTGTATAAAGTGTATACGGTGTTGATAACTGCCTTGTCTTGCTTGTTCCTGACAATCAGTTTCAAATCTCACGTTTAAAACCATCCGAAATGACTTCAATGTGTTTCCACAATGATTTGCAGTGTTTCGACATGGCATTTTTAATTTATTTTACGTTAAAGATTCGCATGCAATGGCAAGACAACCTGCAAGATGCAGGCAAGATGGTTTAACCTTTTTATACAGTTATTCAATACAATTTGTAGTTACTATTTTTCGAATTCTGAATCAACAAAAGTAAAAAATCGAGAAGCGTTTACTTGTAGATCGGATCTATTGTTCATTATTTATCAAACAACAACTTGAAGAAGACGTATAATTTGTTGTCATTCAAGTTCATACATCGAATCCTCTATATTTTGCATTCCTTTCCAACACAAAAAAAGAATTGCCTTTGATCCTTGGAACTATTTTGTATGATCAAATGACTACGAACACATTTTCAGCAGAACTGCTGCTTTTGATTATTATGAACGAGATCCTATTCGTTGAAACCGTGAAATTTCATTTAAGTTTGTGATTATGTACTAACTTACTCAAGTGAAAATGTTCATGTAATCGAGATATATGCACCTATCCATATTGCAAAAGAACTTTTGCAACAACACTTAAGTTTTTTGGTAGACAACATTTTAGACTTTTCAGACAGACACGATAGTTAATGTTATGTGGTTCTCTTGTTGATTACTTCGAAAAAGAGCTTGAAAACGTCAGCATATCAAGGTAGCTCATATGCACGTACTGCAGATGAAGGCATGAATGAATATTTAATGAACTCTACTGGAAAGCTTCTTGGAAAACCCCATACTGTTATAACATAACAGTTTTCCCAAATACCGGATGGAATCATTCTGGCTTCTGAGCTGAAAGAGAATTTGAGAAGGAACGACGTATCTACTTCATCTTTGAAATGCCTTACTTTTTCACAGAATGATTATGAAGAATATTTATGTATGTATGCATGTATGTTATAACACGAACGCTTCGTGAATATTTGTTTGGCTCAGAGCTTATTGAACTTTTTTCCCAAGTAAAATGATATTTCACGAACAGGTAGATGAAAAACGAGAGAGAAAGTAGCCTTGATATGAAATGACGACTGTGGGATTACAATACAAACAAGAGCTCCCTCGCCTCATTATAAATGAATGATCTTACTAATTTTTGCAGACTTTGTTTTATTGTTTCCTGCTGTTGCCACTGCAAAAAAGTGTTGGCCTCGTAGGATCAAAGCTGCTTATTATACGGCCCAATATAAATCTAGTTGAGTTGAACATGGCGATTGCAAAAAAAAACCCAAATGAAAGTTTTCCATTTTTGTTTGACTATCATCAGCTTTCACCATGTAAAATAAAACCAAATCTACCGCAGTTTGTCAACATTCATATTATGTATGATTTTAAAAGGCTTTAGTTTTGATACAAAAAGTAATTTTGATGCGTTTATACGTAATGTGCGTACTCATGCATGTATTAACAACCTGACATTCTCTAACTACATATTTTGCCAATGTTTATTTTTCAGGGGACTCGAGGGACATGGATTCCTAAAGTTTGCAATTTTTTCGCAAACTAAAAAGTGCACAAAAAAGTGTAGTAGATTTGAGCAAAAGTGTAATTGAATATTATAATAGGTAGCAAGTATAAAAGGTGAACAAGTGAAAAGTGACGTGTGTGCTTTCCACACGAATAAACTGTACCACAGAGAAAACAGTGTGCATGGTGGAGTTGGAGTTAGTAGAGTAAAAGTTACATGTCTCACTCAACTTGGCAAGAGAACTCTCCTGCAAAAAGGCAAACTATTTTATCAGGGGATGCAAAATACTTCTAAAGATGGTAGTAGCATGGTTGGAATGGATCAGTGTCGAATTTCTTCCATCGAGAGCACTGCCAGCTCTCTGCTTGAAGGAGGTACTTCCAATGCTTCCTCAGCACGGTGTGGACCCCTGCTTTACTCTCAGAAATCTCGGGGAAGCCACAGCAGTGCCGGCAGCTGTGGAGGAGGTCAGGAGGACTCCATCCTCCCAGGTGGGGTCTCAGTCACCGAAGCAGAACCACTTCTTCCAGTAGACTCTTTACGCTCAGAAGAGAACAAGTCAATGTCAGCACACGTTAACAAACTGCACTTTCAGCTATTTGACCAATGCCAGGACGACACTGACACTCGATCAGATAAAATCGTGGAGGCAAGCAGTGGAGGAGTGATTGAGGGGGAAAGTGAGACAAAGGGTGGTGGTGATGGTGAGGATGGGACTTCAGTGGAACCACATGTCTATAGCAATAAATTGGAATCAGATTTGAGGAAACAAAGAGAACTTGTGAGAATGAAGAATGCTTCAAATGACACAGTGTGCACATCATCATCTTCCTCCACTGCTACAGCAGTTTCAAGCAAGTCTTCCAGATCTGCTAGTGCCGTAGGGAATAATAATAGTAAACAAGGGAAAAGTAGTAATAACAAAAATAAAAGACTAAGACTAAGGCATGTCTCTACCGATACTGATGAAACGTCAGAAATTTCAGCCACTCTTGAGCCACCAGACGGTGGGTGGGGGTGAGTAGAAAAATAAAATTAATGAGATTTGGGATTTGATTTTCTTAAGAAAAAAATTCCACGATTCTTGTTTTTGTCGTGTGTAGTCACACAAAGACAATGTATTTTAATTAAAAAGGTGTAACTTTTGAAACAAAAATTAAAATATACAGATGGGTTGTCGTCGCTGCCTCCTTCCTTGTAAATCTCATTGCTGATGGAGTAACATTCTCATTTGGGGTCTTTTTCATGGAGTTTACTACCTACTTCAAGCAGTCCGAGTCAACAACAGCTTGGATTGGGAGTTTGTTGGCAGCAATGCCCTTGCTCAGCGGTCCTATCGCCTCATATCTCACGGATAGATACGGCTGTAGAAAAGTTACGATTGTGGGAGGTCTTCTGGCTGCAATTGGTTTTGTTTTGTCTTCATACACAAGTGAGAAAAAGCAAAAACTTTCACCATTGTAGTAATAGCAATATAATTAATCAAAAGTTTCAAAACAAAAGTATGCTCATTAATCAAACTGAAAATTGTTTTTCCATTCTTTCCAGCCTCCATTTACGTTTTGATGCTAACATTTGGTGTAATTACTGGTTTTGGACTTTCCCTTTGTTATGTGGCTGCTGTTGTAATTGTCGCTTACTACTTTGATAGAAGACGTTCCTTTGCTACTGGCCTTTCAGTGTGTGGAGGTGGTATAGGAACGTTTCTCTTTGCCCCATTATCTACACATCTTATAGGTAAGCTTATATAAGAAAAAGATTGTTACTTCAAGTTTCATACCTGTGTTCATGATGCTTGTATCCAACAAGCTCAACTCCATCTTGTCACTAGTCACTATGCTTGCATGCATACAAAATATTATACTCAGGTGGATTGGATTGGATATGTAATTCTGATATGCACCGTTTCATTTCAATTACTACTTTTTCCAGAACGGTATGGCTGGCAGACGACAACGATGGTTTTGGCAGGAACTTTCCTCATTCTTTGTTTTTGTGGTCTCCTCATGAAAGACTTGGAGTGGTCAAAGAAAAAGAACAAAAGCTCAAATAACAATAATTCCAATAGTCCTCACAGGTAAGTCCTTTTATTGTAATCTCTTGATCTCATGCATGCTATACATATTCATGGTTTACGTAAGCATTTATTTTTGGCAGCAACCTGAAATCATTTATTTTATCTTCGACAACAATTTGTGGTTGTTGTGTAAAAGGTTCGTGCGTTTCTGACGCATGACATGATAGTTCTAAGGACCTTTCTTTGCATAAAATATATATGCATGTGTCGTTTTTGCTGTCGATTCCGAGTGAACTTGCCAAATGAAACTCTAGACAAAGTGCTGACGTATTGAATGTCTTATAAATTCTCTCTATTGTTTTATTCAATTTCAGCTTAACCCATCATGGCTGCAACGGTAACAATTTTTCCTGTTCAAATCAACATCAACTGTCATCAGACAAGCTGAACGCTACATTGAAAGGGAAAAACAACAATCGAAGATGCAATTCAGCAATTTGTATTCCAACTTTTGTACAAGAGCAAGAGAGAAGGGAACGACGTCAACGATACTACAGTTGCAACCAAGATGCAGATGCTAATGGTGGAGTACCTGTAAAACCAGATCTAATTGTAATCGATAGATCTTCTCCGGGAAGTATAAACAAAGCAAGAAATATCAAGACAAAGATTCTTCCCCCTCAAAAGGATCAAGTTGACGGTGCCGATCTTCTTCTCGGTTTGGGCCCAGCTACGTCGTTAAATGTTCCAGATAGAATTGCTGAGGTTAGCAGCAAACAAAATGGGTCAATTCCATTTATACACAATTCATGTGTTGTGATAACCTCTGATGACATGGAAAACTCATCATTAGCAAATGACAATGAAAACATTCAAGAGCCCCTCCTCCCAATTGGAGGAGAACTTAATATAATTCCAGAAGAAAAAGACACTAACTTTACAAAGCTCCCTATTACGACGGCAGCTACTGGCAATGATAGTCTGAATAATGGTGAGAGTATGGACATGTCCCTCACTCAACATCGCAGTAATTCCCCCTCGGCCCAAATTCCAGGAAATGTTACCGACGACGCAAACAGGTGCACTTCCTCTGTTCCCACAGTAGATCAAAATGTTCGCAATATTCCCGTGCAAGGTATAAATAATAACAATTACGGCAACAATAAGTGCCCAATCGGGGACACCTGTAATACCGCTGCATTAAATACAGCATCCTCCGGTGACTTGTTTAATCATATCTACCACCATCACGCAAACAACTGCAACAATGATAGCAATAATTCCAGCATTAATAATGTTAACAATATCAACAATAGTCTAATGAATAATGGGATAGTAAGGAACAATAGTGGTAGTCATTTCATTCGTAATAATAATAGTTCTGTGAGTAGTTTTACGACCACCACCACAATGCCTAATGCAGGAGGAGCACCTAATGGAGTTCCCACGATCATAATCCCACCTGCTCAATCGTCGAAACAGTCCAGTAGTGCGAAATTGGACGTAATGAATAGTGCAAGGTGAGAACAAATCGCGTGAAGGTTAAGATTACACGAGAGACGAGAGGGCGAAAAAAGGACGTGCAAAAAAGTAAAAGCTTTCTCTTTTTTTATTTTCTTTTTAAGGTATCGCTCTGTCATGCATAGGCACTCATTGACATACCGTGGAGCTGTGCTCAACTTGAAACGGTACAGGCTACGTCCTGCTAGCTCGTGTCCTGATATCATTTCTGTTGCCACCTCGGTGGATGGTCGTGACTCCTTTGTAAGTTATCCTTACTTTCACATTCACGTGCACATAATATATTTGCTAGTTTCACATATAATTCACATTGTCCATTCAATTTAATATGTTGTGTGGGAAGGAAATGGACTTTTGTTCATTCTTTTATTAAAATGGTAGTACAATTTGTATTTCTACTATGAATTCATTTTAGGAGCTGAATGGAGCCTGGAGTTGGATGCATGGCATATGCGAATGGGATAATTTTATTAATACCCGATTCCTACTTTTTATTCTCTCTAATTTACTGCTATATACCTGGTAAATAACTTGGAAATAAAATGGAAATAAAATTTTATGTGAATTGATTTTCTCTTTGACATTTTCACGAAAACCTTTTATTTTACAAAATAATTTTGTAGGTATGACGTACCGTATATGTACCTGCAGACTGCTGCTGTACGTCATGGCTATTCCGAGGAACTTAGCTCGTACCTCATCTCCTCGATAGGTTTATCGAACGTAGTTGGGAACGTACGTGAAATTTATTGAATTGAAATGATTTATGAATAAAATTATAGGTTATCTTTAAAGATTTGATTTATCAAAGTATTACTCTTATTTTTCAGATTATCTTAGGGTATATGGGTGACAAAGAATGGGCAAGCGCTACAATAGTTTATGGTGTGTGCATGATAATTTGCGGTGGGACCACTTGTCTCATGCCCTATCTGATGGAGACGAGTTTCTGGGGACTATTCATTATTTGTGGAGTCTTTGGTCTTACAATAGCTGCAAATTATGCACTAACTTCTGTTATTCTTGTTCAAGTGAGTTTCATGATAAATTTGTCATGTTAGCTTTGAAATAAATGATTTAAATGATAAACCCGTCCTAAACACATTTTCTGACAATTTCAGGTTGTTAGCTTGGAACGGTTCGCAAGCGCCTATGGTTTACTTTTATTGGTACAAGGAATAGGAAATTTAGTTGGGCCTCCAATAGCTGGTATGAAAGAATGCGTGTATAGTAGATTTCATGCTTTCATTTCATGTTTCAAAATTTGAATGTATTCTAATAACAATTTTTATTTATGCTGAATTATTTTCAGGTGTGATATCTGATAGGACTGGAAACAACACTTTGTCGTTTATTGTGGCAGGTGTTGGAATATTTGCTTCAAGTTTCTTTGTTTTAGCCCCAATTTTTCAGAGAGAAATGGAATCTGAATCAACTGATCATCAAACCCACGTCAGTGAAGTAGGTCACAACGAAACAGTTTAATAACCGCGCATCCGTGAAACCCTTTATTTCTTGAAACAGTTTAAACTTTAGTACGACTTAAGCAAACTAATTATAAGAATAAATGATTGTTTCCAATCAAATTTTGAGATTCGCAGTTTTTCTTACTTATTGTTATCTAGTTTATCGTAAATAATATATTTTAGTCAATATATTTTGTACCCTTGTAAATCGTACGTCTCTCATTCGTAGAACCAAATAGTTTAACCATTTTTTATAGCGCAATAGTTTCGTTATTTTCTTCGTTAATTAAATTTGTTTTTTGATAAAGATTATTTCACGAAAAGGTCGACAGTAAATTATTTTCTTGTGCTTTTTGATTGGCACCACAAATAAAACATAAGAAAGGAAAATATATATCTTAGTTTCCCAAAGTGCGACTGTGAATACAAATGTGAATTGAGAGTGAGAAAAGCGTTAATTAATAGATTGTAGTTTAACATAAAACATACCTCGTATTGTATTCCATGAAATAAAAAACACCTCTCCGATTTTCAGGCACATACAAACCAAGTTTTCAAAAAATGTTCAACATTTTCAAATTAACTTGATTGTATGTCCATTAATGCATGCCTATATATTGCAAAATGTTTCAACATAATACTTACTACATTACATACATATACTCATATATGTATTCATTACAAAAATATTTATCTTCCTTCAAATTGTTAAACTTGTTATAATGTCAGAGATTTTCAGATGTTTCTCGTCACAGAAGTGCTTGCTATCTGATGCTCAGTCTTTAAAATTACTTCATTAATTAACTATTATAATATTTAACTGTTGTTGTAAGTTGTAATAACAATTCCAAATTTAAAACTTGACGTTAATTTAATAAGATGAACGATCGAATCGAATGGCTGATTGATTAAAAACTGAAAATAATTTAGCAGTGCCACACATTTGAGAATATAGTAGACTTTCAAATTGCAGACTTTCATAATATATTACAACGTTATTAACTACATAACATTGTATTACTGTGAACAAACTTATTTATAAAAATGGTATGATATATTTTGACGTGTTCGTCAATCGTAATACCCCAAACGAAATATAACATAATTACTTTACTTTTACTGCAAATAAATTGTGGTAATTTTCGTGAAAACCATTTCACATATTTCTGGTGAAACTGATTATACGATAAAAAATTCTCGTAAGCGAAGGTAGTTTCAAGTTTTCTCATAAATAAGAGCAAAAGTAGTGGTAAAAATGAACAACCAAATTTTCACCTGTGACCTGGTTTTTTGATAAACCTAAATATAATGTGTAAAATTATGATTATTATGACTATTGCTTCAAATATGCAAATTTAAATTGCAAAGAACCCAATAACAATTATCATTAGTAGTAATCTTCTACCAATTTACCATTTCAGTCTATTTTTATCCACACATCTTAATAAACTCATAAAGTCAATTAAATCAATATAACTGATTTATACATGATACTGTCAATCTTGAAACTTTCCTTGGCATGAAAAAGACATTCTCAACTATTAATTGTAAGCAAACATATTAAAATGCTAACTAAATAAATGCTATTTACAATTTGTTCTCTTAAATGGAAAGACGGTTAATTTTTTATAAGAAAAACACATTTACAGATGATCTAAGACCAGATTTGTATTATCTGTATTGTTACGCGAAAAATGCGTATAAATTTAATAGAAATGCGCCCGCAGATCCTTGTTCATAATAACTGAATAGAAGATAGCGTCAAATGTAATTGTTTTCAAAAATTTATATTTATTGCACGATTCATGATTTTTAGTGATTGGTGGATGTATTAGTTTTTGGAAGCCGCACACATAACTATGCCCATATTGTTTACTTTGTACTTACTTGTAATTAATATGTAAGTAAAACTTTATGTGAATTTTGTGATTATAATTTACATGATTCCGTTAAAAATAGTTGTCTGTTCCAAGATGATTGATATGGTATATGATTACGATATGCATATTAAATATCATTTGCGCCATGTATGTTTTAATTTTTAAGCAATCGAAACAGGTATAAAGTAATTGTGTCTGAACTAATCGATATGTTCATTGTTCATCGGTCAAAGATGCGTAAAGAAAAATTATTTAGTCTAAAAAGTTAAGAGAAAGGAAAGCGATAGAACGACGTAAGCGTGTTTTACTTGCTTAGTGAAAGAAATATGATGATAATGCAAATCGTTTTTGGCGTATGTACATAACGAAAATTAATGTTTTGAGAAAATGTATTGCATGGAATAAATAGTGGATTGTATCGATTAATCGCACAGATTCTTCAAATATTTTCAATGAAAAGAGATATGAAATGAAATATAATGGTATTGTCATGTGAAGAAAAAAGGAGTTAAATTTTTAAAGACAAGTTATATTGTATGTATTGTGAAGAAGACGACAAACGATTGCGCTTAAGAAGCTCCTGAGTCCTGAGAAAATACAGTTGTAAAATTGATTTTTGGTAAATGTTGAAACGGTGGTTTTGCAAGTTGCAATTGCAAGATATATTTTTTGTTCAGTCTAATTACACGCACGCAGTCATAATAACTATATACACACACCCATGTAATAACTAGTTCGTTTAGAATATTATAAACTTACCGAATGATGCGCAGATTAAAAATATGTACATGATATTTATGAATGTAAAGGAATGAAATGAAGTAAAATCTCTGTTTGATCTCAAATTTCGTAATGGTAAAATGATAAAATTGAACATTTTATTTAAAACTGATCACTAAATGCACAAAATAAGATAATTATCTGTAGATTATAACATTTAGAAACTATATTGAAAGATTGAAGATTTTGCATAAAAGTTGACACGAAACTTTTCTCATTTGTAAAGTTGTTTTAGATTGCCCCATCATATCTACAAAACTACACACAAATCAACCACGTTAAAATACAATGATACTAACTGTTTGAATTGAGATTTACTTTCAATATACTTACGTTTTAATTTCCGTTTATGCGACATAGGTTGAATAGGCAGCATTGACGATAGTCTCTTCCTGTTTGCCATAAAACCAATAAATACCATTGTCAGACAAAATATTATCGTGCCAAGCAAGATCATAAACAAGTGAACGTGGTTGATGTCATCCGTCCTAGCGTAGAGCATGAAGTAACCTGAAACATCACTAAAACTTTCGAACCGACCCAGCTTAACTTTAAAGTGGAACAAGCCGGTGCCCAGTAAAGTAATATAGAGCTTGTTCATGTCGTAATGTCTTCTTCCTCGGTGAAGCTTCTTATTGGTGTTAATCATGTTGATATACGGGGTATAGTCACTGACGATGTACCAT
The DNA here is from genome assembly GCA_034693345.1 of Entomobrya multifasciata. Taxonomy (NCBI): domain Eukaryota; kingdom Metazoa; phylum Arthropoda; class Collembola; order Entomobryomorpha; family Entomobryidae; genus Entomobrya; species Entomobrya multifasciata. Next base: position 47,630 of record JAQFXM010000200.1, read on the forward strand.
TCTCCCCTGCCATTTACTTCTTCAATGGTAACACTCCAGTTTCTTTTTGGTAAAAATATTTCTGGATTCTGATCTGAATCCTGCATTATGCGATCATAACTGATGGATATCAATATAGGATCTCCGGTTCCAGTTCGTTTCGTTGAAAATACCTTTTCTTTGCATTCCGTAAGTTCTTCATCGTCCAAAAGTCTATCCAAATCATTACAGTTGCAATCTTTCTTCGTCTTCTTTCCTTCACACTTTCAAATAAAGCCAAATAGCAAGTTAAAAAGTGATTGCATAACCAAGTCTACACTTTGAATGTAAATGTTTTACTGATTACCCGATTTAGTTCCAATGTTTCCCGACTGATTTTATACCACGTTTTGTATGCTGGTTTACTTGGATCAGCGTTGTAAACGTTTCTCGTATTCGGAATATCTGCGCCATCGAATGACGGCGGTCTGTAATTGGCCTAAGCAACAAAAAGAAAATAACATCATTATTTTTACGACAGATTCAATTTGTGCAATTTAATAGTAAGGTACATAACCTTACTATCAAACAACTAAAATATTTAAATTCACAAAATCAACGAAAAGGACATACTGGCAAAGTAATATAGGCTGGTAGTGTTCTGTCGTCTATTTCTCGAACTATTTCTTCCTTCCTTGTGTCCCGTATTTCCTCACTTCTTATGCAACCCTTCACCTGTGTATACCCTGAAATGTATGTCCATATATTTCACAAAAATTCATGCATTACATTTGATAAACATTAAAGATATCATAGAAAATTAATCGAACATGGTCTTGGATACATTCCTTCCTCCTCTTTAGGTTTACATGATGGAATACTGTGTTATGGAAAAAAAATGCATTTTTAATGAATTTTAGTAAAGTTCATTATCAAGTGTAAATTCATAATGTGAAAAAAATCTATTTTTTCATACGGATATTCAACGTGAAGTCGGCGGCCTACATCTCGATGACAAAGAACGATAAATGTTACAGATGAGCTATGGGCGCAATGCACAGAAGTAACCATACTCCTCACAGTTATAACGGCTACACCCTTTTTAAATCCCGTTGGAGTGAGTAAAAGTTGGAAAAATTGAGGGGCACCTTTTAACTTTTCAACCTTTTCCACACGCAGAACATCAGGGTTTGTATTAGTCACCTCAATAATAGGTCTATACATAAGTAAAGTTGCCACTATAAAGCAGAAAAATATAATTTAACATCCCAACAGGCTGTAAGGATAAGCTGCAAGCTTATAGTGTATCTTACATGATGTAACTGGTCGCAAGAGCACCTCAAACGATATTCGATCATAAATATCCAAACTGATCCTACCGCTGCAAAAATCCAATTATGTTGCTTTAAAATAGACATACATATAAATGAAAAGAGAGCTAAGCCAGCAATGAAAGCATATTACATACCCAGAAGTTTTCAAAACTGGATTATGTACCAAAGACATAACATAATGACACTGCGCTTCAAGGACATGCCAGATTCTTCTATCCTTATATGGAACATGTCCGTGTACTAAGCTATCAGGTTTCGGGGGTTTCCTTGGAGCATATATATCTAAGTTTAATATACAAAATTCATGTTTAAAAACTTTACTTTAAATTTACGAAAGTAATCATTGAAAACGACAACTTGACGACCGTCATCATCATTAAATGGCTTACGTGGCTGTCCAGTTAAACTGATTGTCTCATTTGGAGTAATTTTTAAAAGTTCGTTTTCAATAGTCGTCCTATTGTCAATAACGGGAGGCGGATGCTTGAACACGGGTACTACATTCCCACTTGCGTCTTGCTCCGCAAAAAGGCTTTTCTGCCATCTTTCCTCAATCCGCTGGCGCATATCATTTTCTGCTTGTAACTCGTCATATCTCATCTTATCAATTGCATTCCATCTGGATTTAGTTCGGTTGATCACATCAAGAGCTTGATCTAACTGTGTATCCCGATACCTTTTCGTACTCATATCCATTAAAAACACAAAGAATGCTCGAAATAAAAATCGTTGTTCGATCTGAAAGTATCGTGTTGTATAGCCTTCCATGACTGTACTATCATTTTCAAACGGGAAGCTTGCAAGAAGCATACTGAAATTCCCTGGAATATACAGTGTCTGTCCAATATGTTCATCTGTGAAATTCCATGTAGGTCTATTCAGATCTAAGGAAAAAAATATTTTAATAGCACCTCAAGTAATAAGGGTGACGAAGTTGTAAAAAATGGAATATTGCATACAGTCATTGATTTTAACCAGGGCTACATTAGATCGAGCTTGAACTAGAATGACAACGTCAGCAGGAAGTGGAAGAAGAGGCACACTTTTCAAAATAGTTACGAATAAACTGCTCTTGAAGCCATCCAAGTATTTTTCTACTGGTTTGATATGCCGAATGAACAATTGACAGTTATGCCGAAGGGAGACGTCTTTGCCATCAGCCTTTCGCCTAGACAAAGTACAATACATGCAATGAAAATTCATACTTACATCTTATAGCAAACTGTGAATAAAACTGATTTAAAAAATGAATTTTTGTTGTAAAACATACAGCTCATAATCCAAGCACAAAATTGTTTGGCCCAAGTGCACATCCCTAAAATAAGTCAATGTATTATTGGGGTCATCATCGGGATGAGGAACAAACGCTTCGTAAAGAACAGCCGTATTTGAATCCACCAAAAACGGAACTAAAGGACCATCCGTACTCCTTTTTATGGGCTTGAGACGTGATGCGTCAATGGCTAACATGCGGAATCCCGTTTTTCCAAGAGGTACTGCGGTACATCCACCGCTTTGCCACTCCTTGATATCGTCGCAAAGGATAGGTTCCGTTTCTGGTTGCGTGCAACCTTTATTTATTGCATCCTGCAAAGCTTTAGACTCATCTTGAGGCTCATGCAAATACCAAAATAAAATTCTGCCGGAATAACCTGCCACAAAGACTCCTCTATTTTGGACCAACTCGCATAAGTACTTGGAGACCCAAGGATTCACTCTCTGAGCGTTTACCAGTTCAGCAATTTCATCAACACGGGCAACGGTTGGGCGGTATTTTGTCTGGAGAGAATATTATATACAACGAAAATTAGTCATTGAACGCCTAATAAATATGCAGAAACAAATATCTGTATCCGGAACCCGAAAATTTACACTTACACCAAATTTCCCAGCAAATATTAATCGCTGATCCTCGTTCGTGCACACATACGCCTTGTCAGGATGGTTAAAGCTGCATTGTTTAATTTTGCTAGTGCTACCTGTGCTATTGCAAACGGTGTCGTTTTCTAAGCGCGGAAAACCAGCCATTGACACATAAACAAAGGGACCAGCGCCCTCAGCAATCCATAGCTAGCATAGTTTGAAAATAAAAATCATAAATAGCTAATTACATACAAGGTAATCTTTTATAATTTACCTGATTCCCAAGGAAGAACACATCCAAATTTTCTCCATTCACCAGAACACTGTCAATCTCAAAGTTTGTAGGAAATTCAAATTGTAAAAATCCATTTCCAACGGTTCCATTCAACTGCCTTAATTTTTTATTATGGTCATTTTTAGCGTGAGCTTTCATTTTGTCCGTTTTCGATAAAAGATCTCCATAACCGTCAAACACAGTTGTTGGTTCTGGTAATACAAATCGTACATATTTAGGCGAGGTCTACAAATAAACAACCCATACATAATTTATAAATCATAAGATCATCTTGAGATTTCTAAATGCTTTCTTTTTAGTAGTAGTTTTTTTTTATTTACGTAGTTGAGCTCCAAAGTAATATCAAACTGTCTCAAGTGATGATTGAAGAAAATCCCAACTATTTTCTTGATAAAAACATGTCTTTTCATGTGCGTAACACCATCACCACTCTTTTGGAACAGTTTGTAGTAAACCACGTTCGAAAAGAGAACTTTCCAATCCTCCTGCCTGTAAGGACTCGGAGCATACAAGATCGAGAAATCTATTATATTTTCACCATCTTGGTAAGTAGTATTCCGTTCAACAGTAAAAATAAGAGTATCATCTAAACCAATTCCGAAAAAGAAGATATTTAAATATTTTGATAACAACGAAGTATCCTAATTAAAATCCATTAAGTTTATTTGGACATCATACCATAAAATGGGTACTGGACCAGATAACAAACTGGCGTGTAGAAAAGTCTTTCGGATGTAGAAACAGTTACATTGCCCTGAATAAACAACATGTATGCAATTAGTAAAGTCAACTATCTTGTAGTTTTTTTAAACAAAATAAGCTCTTAAGTAAAAATATTATTTACCAATTTGATAGTGTCTACAGGAACAAAGCAGTCAAGGCCATCTCCGAATCTTTCACAAGGATTAATGAGTTTATAAGTCAAAATTGGTCGATCTTCGTAGGATCCATTCATTTCTAAATCGATATCGAGATTGCTGCTGTCGTTTAAACTATCAGAGATCCACATGGAATTGGACGTTAGTACCACAAGATGATCGTTTGTTAGCACCAATGTCTCTGGCACATCAGGCCACCCTGAAATGTTGTCAAACAAAATAAAGTTATATTCACACGAAAATCCGGAATTTCCAATGTTTGACTTTTTTAAACACAAATCTAAAGTTGCTTGTTACATACATGGATGCTCTTCTGTTTTCATGTCATAAAACCAGTTTTCGTCCAGGTGAGATTGAATTAAGGGCGACGCAAGATAAATATGAGTATCACCTCCAGTTTTGTCAGCGCGTGGCACATATAGTAAAACTATTTACAAATTCATGTATTAAATTTTAATAATGGGAGTTTTCAAATTGGGAAAATATTTAAAATGTAGCATACACATGTCTCGAATGCAAGGGTTATCAATGCGTTGGAAATTTGATGTTACAGTGCTGCTATCTAAGGGAACGCTTATAGAAGTTATGTTGGACCATCCTATGACAGTGTCACTCAACTTCCAACGCCACAAGCTAACTGTAAATTATACAGCAAAAGATTATACACTTTTATATCAATTTTTGCATAAATTATGAATATTATTAAAAGGCCATTAAAATAGCTTACAGGATTGGTACTGAACCATTGTTTTCGTTTGTCGCAGAACCCTAGTATTGGCAGGCATCTCAAAAATAGCCATGTAAGGCACCTGAGGTTCCCGGAAAAATTCTCTTGTGCTTAGAAGAGTGTAAAACGCTATGTCAGTTGGCTGGCTGTGGGTGTGTTTGTGAACGTGAAAGTCGATAGTTACCCTTGTCGTGGTGTTAACAATAGTGACAGATGGATAAATGCCTGTTGAACTGTTTTGAAAAAAAAACATTAAGATATTCAGAATATCTTGGCATAACGTTACTGAACATTGAATATCAATACAAAATTAGTAAATGATTTTAAAATCAGCTTACTTAAAAAACCTCCAATACTGCTCCTTTTCTAAATTCTGATGGACTAGATCTGGAGCATGGCTTGCGTTATTTTTTAAATTCCTCGCTCCATCATAAACCACCATTGTCAAGTGCTCTAACGCCTATGTAATATATATTTTTTAGATGGAATTCATTATAATTTTTAATTGAAGAAATTTTTTATACATGGCATTAATGAGTTATGCATACTGTATCGTTCATATCTTCGTGAGAATGATTCCTTGTGTAGCCAACCATCAGATACTCTTCTAAAACCGAGGTTCTCCTGTGGACATCAACTAAACTGTATGGAGAGTAGCGTTGGGATTGGGTTGTGACAAACATAACTACGACCATTTATAACACTGATTTAGTGTGAAGCTCACACAGAACATTCATTGAATTACTAAGTAAAATTGACGCATAATACAAAAATATGGTTACGTTACTATAGCTATACCTGGATCTCCAAATTTAAAGATGGAACCGGCCACATTAGTACTCGAAGGCCCTCCACTACTTTGACACTTAATGGACCCATGAGCACAGTTTAAAACGCAAATTAACACGAAAAGGATTAACATTATAGTAATGTTGGTAGCCTTGTATAAGTGATTAATTAAAACCTCATTTACAACAAGTACAGTTTAGAAGTTCTATGATAACGAAAAATTGTCACCTATTTGAATTTGTCTAGAAGTTGAAATCATGGAATCATAATCATATGATATTTCAAAGTAAAAGTCTACTGTTCATTTTCATTTACTTCGACGTCGTTTCAAGTATCATGTAATCATGGTCTAATACATCTGCATAGCAGGTAGCGAAAAAAAAGAAGAAGAAAATGAATGCGACAAAAATGTGCAGCGAAAAATGAGAAAGTAAGATCTGAGAAGTACATTTTGTGCTTGGGTTTGGGTTGGTTTGGGTAAGTAATTATAGCTAACAACTTGCAGGTGAAAGTGATAAAATAGGCTGTTAAAAATACCATATGAAAATCCCGTCAACATCATAATGCCCTCAAATAAACTGAAATAGTAAAATGTTAAATCATGGAAATCATTTTGTTAAATCATTTTGATTGGAAAACTACCATTTTTCCTGATTATATAAATATGTTAGATTTTATTGATGCATTATCTGAGATCATAATATACACATTTCATGTCACAATTTCATTAAAACTTGAGAAGTGATATTAATACTGAGAATTCGTTTTAGTTTTCTGCTTTTTTATACAGTTGTGGATTGCATTTCCGTTTCGGTGCCTGCTACTCCGTTTGATGTTGCCGTTGTGATATCTGGATTACAGGGTGCTTTATCATTATGGGTATTGTGACTATCGCTGGTAGACTTGGAAATGTGATGGTTTGTACAATTTTGATGAGAAACGCTGCTCACTTGATTTACAGATTGAAGCTCGGGTGTATTCACTTGATCTTTAAATAGTAAATCTTTCTTACAAAAAGGGCTGCATTTGATTATGAGTCCTGAAAATAACATTAAAGCATAAAAATACTTTTTAAATAAGTTTTTTATAAAAGCGTATGAAATATGATTTTCGATATTGATGTGATTTGTAAAAAAAACATTTCTTTAAAAAATAAGAGATGGCAAAAGGTGATCAAAATCATAGATACAAAAGAACGTGTTTTACGTGAGATCATAGGAGATTTGTTCCAAGCCCATTTGATAAATTCTGGATGATGAAAAATGATCATTGGGAAAACAACTTCTGGAATACTAAAGACTGTCTCCAGGGCAACTCCATACCACGTAACATACAAGCTCTGGATCTGTAACACGAGCAGTACCACACGAATCACCCAAATGGAACCCGTCAACAAGAACAACTTTGCAAAGAGAGCGAATCTGATTCAAGAAAATACAAAAATATTTTTAAAAACCCTGTATATAAAAAGAAAGCTCGTACAATACAATAAAATAAGCTAAAAATTGGAATTTTCATCGAACTTTTAGGTTTAAAGAAGGATTTTCATTCGGAGTATTTTTTTCTTGGAAACAGAATAAAAAAGAAAGCTTACGATTCTATATGATCCCTTGTCTGTTTATGAAGCACGGCTTCTGCCTGTTTGCGTAAGGACGCTATTGTGGTTGATGTTTTGAGGAAAGCCACGACATTACACAAAACAAGGAAAATTATTGGACCAGAGTAATACGGTAGAGTTTTGTAGCTGTACAAGGCACACGAGCCTCGTTGGCAGGTAAGCTGTTGTTGCTGAGAAACTTGGGATATTGTTGAATTGTCACTTTTACGAAAATCTTCAAACAATGACTTGTCATCAGGCAAAGATCCCACGTAGTAACTTATGGAAACAGGTATTATGGGAAATCCTAAGGAGAATATTGCGCTGATGAGAAATCTGTGTGGTTCAACAACCACTTGTGGGACTGTGGAACTATTTAATTATTCAGAAGTAAAAAATGTCAAAATTGCATGCGAACATGTTTTTTAAATACGTGACAACTCAAATTATGTGTAAAGCTGTAATATAACTTGCCTAAAAGTTTGCATCATGTTCATGCACATGGAGCTCATCCAACATAAACTTGAAAAGTAGATGAATTTCATTGTGAAATCTAGTAGACCACATCCTGTTTCTATTGGAGTACCTGTTGGTCCTCCACCTAGAGAGGGGACTGGTATGTGTATATCTAAAATTAAAACTACTGAGTTGATGTTCACCAGGAACATGGAGACAAGATAGCAGGTAAGAATCCAACCGTGAACGTTCTTCTGGATTACGCACGAGTTGACAATCGCAGCGGTCAAAAGGAAAGGACATGTACTCAACCAAATGCCAGCAAAAAAGTAGGCCTTGGGTACCTATTGTTTTTATCATTACAAGAAGAGAAAACAAACAGTTATATAAATTTGACTTAATGATTTATAAATTTGTAAGTTCCTTGATCATACATTATAGTGTTTGTAGAATAGTAGGTCTAAATTTAAATACATGACGATAAACAATTCATTTTGATGTAATATTATATGCAAATAGCATCGTGCAGACGTCATGTCATGATCATAATTCAGGGGAAAATTCGATGATGAGCTGAGAGAGATGGGAATTTAGAACGTTACTTTTTAAACAGCATGAGCATGCACACGTGCGAAAAAGGCCAAAAAACCAATAAACTCAATTTTTCCTGGTATGAGTTCATTATTCCGTTTTGAAGTATTTTTTAGAGCAGAGATCATGTGTGATTAATGAGAAGTGATGTGATGTGCACTTTATATTCAATCCGGTTGAGTTGCTTTTGTCAAAACATTTCAGCGAGACTTGTCATTTAAATACGGACTATGAAAAGCTATGCTATTACATTTTCGCTGTCAACATGCTTCAGATTTTATCGAGAATACTATTATTAAACTGTATGTACTTTCAAATAATTAAATACTGAATGAGAATAAGTGTAGCCTGTTCCAACTTGAGACAGAAATTACAAACAAAAAAGAGTAATCTAGTTTGTAATTTGTAGTTATTAACGTACTAAAACCTATAGGTAGACGATTGGTTATGAAACCTATTGTTATGAATAGCTTGCTCATCTGTAATTGGCTTGGAGTTGGAGTGCTGATGTAACACATGGTGTTTACACAATGTTTAATTATTATGCAAACAAATAAGGTTTCTATCATTTATTCAAGGAAAATTACCTTTCCTTAATTAGTTAATTGCACTTCAGTCTGTAGCCATTAGTGGCTGTGAATAAAAGCACGCGCATTTCATGTGTTTTACTGGATATATGAATGTATCCTCGGACTAATGCGTAGTATACCAAGTAATAAGTATGTATTTCTAATAATTAGTCCTACGTTATATTTTATGTATGTATCTGTCATTCACACGCGGTTTCTCGGTCATTAGAGCAAAAATGTTTTCACCACCAACCAGCTACGACTGTCCCAAACTAAAAACAATTACTGCAATTTATACATATATAGTTCTAGTGTGTCTGGAAATTCCACCAGTTGCAAAGGAAACAAGTTCGTAACATGTTGATGAAAATAAATATGCATTTACCAAGTTCATTTCCAAACTGCGTAATAAGTAATAACCTTGTAAATGTGTACCCTAAAGTATTTAATACCACGAACTCAAATGTGACCGTAATGTCTCAATCTATAAACAAGCAAATTAATCTAACAAGAGAAACTTGACTCCCTGAGGGTAAAATCAGTGTCCTTGGACGAATGTAATTCTATAAAAAAAGAATACATTGATTTAACATGCGATACTATTGTTTTTCTGGGTTTTTGTCAAAGATCGCAACGAAATGGCGAATAAAATGCTCTCCTTTTACGAACTTTTCCCGTTAGCTTGTCTATTGATAGGAGATTCAAGTGATTTAAAGCTGTATAGTGCATACAATATGTATCTATAGACTATTTTTGTCATCTTGCTATTGCATTATCGTCATGGCGTCAATTCATTAGAATTAGTGACAACATTAATGGGATCTCCATTACCATGCTATATTTACTATGTTTAGAAAAAAGTCATTAAACTTACATCATCATCTCCATCTTCATTCAAAATTGTGTCTTGCTCCTCCATACATACCAGTAAAACCTCACCCATTTCGGTATCTCGACAGTTACCACCACTATACTTGTCATTTAAATCTTCCTCGTTGTTACCACCAGTTATATGATATCCATTATCACTAAATGTGGCACAAGATGATGAGGCAAAGTCCAAAATGCCGTCCACACAGTAGGTATCATGGTCGATGGATTTTAGTTGCCTTTTTCGGAGAAATACGCCCATAGATATTTCATACATCGGAGTGCCATTTGGGGCAAGCTGAAAACTGTAAAAAAAGTTAGTGAATGGGATGATTATGATGGTGATGATGACGTTAAAAATGAAATTTAATACACAAGATTCTACTAAAGTACATTAAGAGCAACCACGACCACAGACGGAAAAGCAAAAGTGTGTTGTTTTAGCTATTTCAAAAGGATTATCTCTGCTGTTGCACAATTGTGGGAATGCGTGGAACTGTCTGGAGTGGTGAGGTACTGAATAGGTCAGACAGTTGTGAAAGTGGAAAATAAGGAAGCTCTAAATTACTAAAAATTACATATAGACACAGGACAATGATCTGTATGACTAATTTTAAATAAGTAAAAACACAATGCACATATCCAATTTTAGCCAAACTTATTATAACAATGTTGAGTTATTAACCCAAATACTGTTATCACAAAGAAGTTACAAAAGAAATACGAGACATAAGAGTTTGTCTTTAAGCACGGAAGTTATTTTATTTACATGCCACTGGATTCCGGAAGACATGGATTTGAAGAGTAAACCTTTGACACGAAACCACTTGAACATTGTAGTTTAGCACCATTAAATCTCATTTCCGTGTTATTTTTGGGAATAACAAAAGATTGTGGTGTTGTTGACTTTCCCACTTTTGGTCTGAATTTGATGCGTGATCGTCGGCATTTAAAAGTTGAAGCATCCAAAATCTCATTTTCAGGGCAACATTTGTGCCATACTGGATCAGAGTGAGATTGACAAAGCCTTCCGTATTTCGGGTTTCTGTTTGGAGCGATAAATTTGATAAATCTTAGGAATGCTGTGTGGAATCAGAATCCACCTTTTATATGTATGTATGTGTATGTTATGCAGAATGCAGATACAGGTAATGTGAATGAATTTTATGTAATGAAATTATTAATCAAATACTTACCCGGACAAAGCACAATATTCCCCAGGAGCAATGAAAAGGTTTGATTTTAGTTTTAAGTAACTATCCTCGCCAACATCCAGTTTTATTAGTGGTCCCGGAATTTGTGAACAACTCACTTTTAAACTTGTAGATTCAGATGAATGGTCACCATCACCATCGCTTTCTTTTTCGGAAAGAACGCAATAATTTTTAATCAAGTTTGATGGAGGCCTTGCTCTCTTATCAATCAATATTCCACTCTCCACAACAACCGTTTTAAAAAGTACAAAAATAACAAAGAAACATAAACTAAAAAAACGAACACTGATATTTGGAAATAAAACTTTGTGATTCATCTTCTTGTAGTTGTAATGTATCGGAAAATTAGACTTCTCACAACACCCCAAAAGTGTGCACATAAATTGGCTTCAGAAAAGAAAGTCACAGTCAACAGTCACAGTTGAAATTTGTAATGACGTTTCTTTAGAAAGCTAACAGAAGAAACAACTCCAACAACTTGTTTCATTAGGAAAGGTCATCTTGTTTACTTTCGCAAAGTTTTCGGAACCCAGCACAGGGACAAATTTCCCAGATTATGTTTTGTATCTAATAAGTTTTCTTGTAGAACAGTAATAATTTATTTGTTGTGATGTGACTAATAGCATAAGATTCTTTTGAGCCGCTAGAAAAAATAAGTTGTTACAGCTCAATCCTGTGAACAAACAAGCTTTGCTTTCTTTTTATCTTCTCCTTTCACCCAACTATGCTCACTCATGAAGCAACAGGGCAAAAGTGAAAGTTCCATGGCGAATGTGTTCCTTTATATTCACCCGTAAATTGGCACACAACAAGTTCCACACTACTTTTGTCTTTAACAAGCAGCAAACATACTTTTCTACATTCAAACAAACCACCCATGTGTAGTAAATGCAACTGCAAAAAAGGTCTCCATGTTCCATTCAATCTATCATGTAACGTGACTTTGTTATTACCTGTTTTCGTGCTTTCTCCATTGTCTAATCCCAACTTGTCAGCATTATTGTTTCTGAATCCTTGAAATGTAGTTCTGATCGAATTTTTCGAACAGAATGAAAGAGATTTGTCATTTTATTCATTCGCAAAGTAGGTTTTCCATATAAATGATTTTGTGAACAAGGCCAAGATAGATGCATTTGGCATCATTTATTTCGTTTTTACGATTTTCATGAGAAAAGTAAATGGGTTCAGTTTGTTTTTGTACTTTTCCTTAAAAAGTTTTTGAGTATACATACATATACATGTATACCTGTTACCTAAGTTGTTATTATTTTTTGCGAAAAAGAGATTAAATGATGGAATAAAAATCTTAAAATTAAATTACTGCCCATTTTGTGTGAAATAGTAGAAATAAGTTGTACCTGATGGTTGATATTACGGCCTGATTTGAATGTGTGCTTACCTTTTTATGCAACAAAAGTTCAAGTTATAGCTTTAGCATAATAACACATGCATTTTAAGTATTCATGATATTACCAAAAGTGATCGATGTTGTTGTCTGAATCTTCTACTCTAATTTCATATAAGATAACAAGAACAGTTTAAATTATAAACACTATGACTATATTAGGTACTAAAGATTCATTCTGTCATACCAACTACCAAAAACCTCTAGTGCCTTTGTATATTGTTGGATCTGTTGTTTGGGTAGATCTAGTACTAGCGCAGCGCGATGAGATAATGATTACATTATGATAAATCTGCAACAATTTATATTCAGAAACATTGTCTGGATTAAGCTGCTGCGCTGCGACGGCAACAGATTCTGGCAGCATAAAGGAGGAAGGCAGGAATATTGAATGCAAATTGGTTTCGAAAAACGGGATCAAAACAGTTCATCTCAAAAAAATAAATTGCGAAACTCTTTTTGTTGTACATAATGAATATTTCGATTTCATCTTCATGTTACATAAATATATCTCAAAGTGGTTAACTGAAGCTGTATTGTGCATTCCATGGAGTTAACCATATATCAACTTTAATTAATCAGAACATCAATATTTGGCAATGATACTTACGCTACCTAACTAACAATAAGGCCTAAACATACATACATACATGTCACGTCACGATTGCTGGTCGCAAATGAAGTATGAACTGAAATATTGCGTTGCGTACACACAAATGGCAAGTTAATAAATTACTTATTGTCACTTTACACCCACTCGCTTGTTGTCCTTGCTACTAAACTGCTACAAAAGTTGAAAGTTCTTGTAATGCAAAGTTTCCAAGTTACAAAAACGGCTATAGTATAAATCCCACTCGAAGTTGAAGTTATGGCGTATATTTCGAAAATTTCAGTGGACTATGTAATGCGTTGAGTATGAAAATGAAAAAGTTTTTCGTTGCAGTATCGATTTGAATTGCTCCAGAGTAACTGACTCAGGCTCAAAGCTTTGTGCAGTAGTGGTGCGTAATGAGATCAAGTTAATATGAGATTTGACAGAGTAATGCACTTATTTTCTTTGCAAGAAAATGATTTCAGAATGATCATTGATTGAAGTGCGAAATTAATATTGGATGAAGTATTTAGTATTTGTTGTTGGTTTGCTATGGGCATAATGTCTTACTTGCAGTGTCACATTTCATTGATGGATCAGTTTTACATTTATTTATGAGGATTTATGTTGTTTGTTGATTTGTTGGCTGGAAAATTAACACCCACACCTTGGCCAAACGAAGCATGAATGAAAATACTCATAGTTTATTGAACTTTTAGGTATATGGGATCATGTTTACTTATTTTCCTAACCAGGAAACGAGTCCATGGATTTACGTAGTAGAGAGCTAGTTTGGTTGCTAGTTACTAGGCATTAAATGTGTTATGTGACAATTATTACGAAGATGAAGCGATTCATCGTAGTTATAATTTTAGTTTGTTTGTCTGTCCGTCCGTCTGTAAACGCTCTAACTTTGACATCCTTCCACCGATTCTCTTCAAACTTGGCACAGAGACTCCTCAGGTCAAGGGGTCAGTCGCTAGTGATTTTCAGCTTCCGGGGTCAAACCCCCGATGGCAAGTCAAGTCACCGATATCGGTTCAATATGATCGTCTTCTAATTATTTTTTAGGATTTTGTAGTTAAATCTTCATATTAAATTCGGGTACAAAATAAGATAAGCCATTGCATTGGCTTTATACTTTAGGTGGGTATTTATGAAGAAAGACACGACACCCGTAACTGAACCAAATTTAAGATCTAAATGAGGTCACCGCCACTGACCTCTATGTTTTAACTGTGATTCTTTGTGGTGGGCTATTGTTTTCTTTGATGCGTTTATTAAGTGCCAGAATGGTACTTTATAAGAATACTTGATGATAAGGGGATGAAAAGTCTGTCTGTCTGTCGGTCGGTCTGTATCCACGATATCTTCCAAACGCGTCAACCTATTGACATGAAACTTGGTATACACATTCATATGGTCCATGGGAAGAAACCTATTTAATTTGGGCCGAATCGGTCCAACGGTTTTTGAGTAACGGCGCATTTACGGTTACATGTATTTTAAATAGGCGAATTTTTTTATTCTACCAATCGATACATTTTAGTATTGGGATCAAACTTTGTCAAGTGACCATATTCTAAAACTCAATAGTTTTTTTTAAAATAAGGCTCATTTTAAAAAGTGATTATTAAGAAGTGCAAGTACTTGTACTCCTTATTAAGTGCCGAATCATCATTAAGATTCCTGGAATATAGGAACAATTAACTTTTACGACGAAAAAATTGCCATTCAAATGCTTAACTTTAATATAACGTTAGTTATGAACTTACTCTTGTTATAGCTTACTTTATTAAGAAGTGCTTGTACTTCTTATTGATTTTGTATATCATGTCTGTCTGTATGTCTGTCTGTATGTCTGTCTGT
>JAQFXM010000201.1:0-62604 GCA_034693345.1 Entomobrya multifasciata
TGTAAATTCTTGGTTTTTGTTAATGCTTAATTTTCTAGGACTGCTCGGCCTCTGGGACGGGCCACTTCAACTAGTTAAGTATACATGACAGATCAAGACACAAACCAATCTATTTGTACGAATGTGTCATAGAGTGATGATAATATTTGAGTGACGTTCATTTTATGCACAGATTGCCCACCACATCTACTTATGCACTCTCGAACATTGCCAACCCGTTGACATCTATGTTCCAACCGGTGGAGCTGGTAATCTGGTTTCGGGAATGGTGGCGTCTCTTCTAGGCTTCCCACTAAACTTATACTGTGCACAGAATGTGAACAATACCGTTGCAACGTTGATAAACAAAGGACAACTGAATTTTGGTGGTGACGTTCATGAGACATTTTCTAATGCAATGGATATTCGAACTGCGTACAACACGGAAAGAATGCTATACTTTCTCTCTGATTGCCAAACTGTTAAACAAATCATGACAAGTGTAGAAAGTGGCCAAGACTCGGCAACAATAGTACCAGAGGGAGTAAGGGGAAAACTTCAAGGGTCAGTAAAAGGAGCAATGACGGTTGACACAGCGACAACATTGAAAATGATTGCTGATTGTTGGAATGTCAATAATTACTTGGTGAGTAAAACATGCGTTTTTAATGCGAATAACTTATAATTAAGAATTACTATGCTAATTATAAAATTTCATTTTGCAGATTTGTCCTCATACAGCTACTGCAGTAGCTTTCTTTTATTCTAACCACCAGCAACAGAAGCCCTCCTCAAATAAAGTTTATGTGGTTGCTACGGCTTCACCCGAAAAGTTTCCTGACGCTGCGAAAGCTGCCAAAATTGATAATCAAAGTGAAAGCAAATTCCTTGCAGAGCTTAGGGCACGGGAGAGGAAGGAACCAAAGCAAATGAAAAAAGGTGAAGATTGGTACAAGATTTTACAAAACGAAATTATTGCCATTCGAAACAATGTGTTGTGATGCATCTTGAAAAAATAAAATGTAATTCAATTCATCATACAACAAATAGAAAAAAAACAATTAAACTGGGGCATCATTCGATCTGATCTGTGTTTTCTTTATCATTCTATTATTACCTGTGCTAGATTTGATATTTTCAGGGATCTAAAGTATACACTTATTTTGGCATCTAATCCAGTAACGTATACCAAGTAAATATTTATTCAGTGTTTCCATGGAAAATCCATTCGCAGAATACATTGCTTGGACACTGCAGTCATTTCTCATAGGGTCAACTATCTTCATTTGGTCTTTTCCAGTTTTCCAGGGTGTTTATGCATATTTTCGAACTTAAGCTGGGTCCTGTAAGGTGTTCGAGAGAGTTTTAATTTTTAATGCTAAACATGAATGGAGGAATATGCAAAGTATTATATTACAGCGGCATTATGGCTGTAAATCTGAAAAGTTTTCATATTCTCGAATTCTGACAAAAAATACATTTTTTGTAATTTTAAATACGATTTAAATTTGTACTAAAAATATGCTGAAGGAATAACTGAGGATGTATGATATGATAGAATAGCAAAAAGAGTGACATGTGTGTGATTGATTTAATCTGTCATCTTTTTTTGAAACTCAGTCTTTTGTGTCTTTAAAAATGAACACAACAATACTGGTTGATATTTGATACTGATGGCTTACTTTGATTTTTACAAAGCTTTCAGTGCAGTTGAGGTGAACTGGAGTGTATGAAAATTTCTGGCTTGCATACATGTCCTACTCTTCAAAAAATATTCATGTAACGTCAATTTTTACTCAAGCTGCGTCAATGTGACCTGAGATTATATACAATTTCATAATATTCATAACTTCCTTCCACTTTATAAGCAATTTAGTCAGTACTCATAAACAGTAACGGTGCATATTTATAAAACACTAGAAATGAATTTTGACATGTGGCCAAAATATTTTTTGTGTACATCTTTATTACACTGGGTTTGCTTTGGGTTTCTCTCCACCACCGACTCGAAAGACAGATGGAAGTTGAATATAATTTTTTTTAAAGATGAGGTGTTATATTTTTGAACTATGCTAAGTTATGTAGTATACTATGTATGTCACCCTAAAAGAAGGAGAGGAGGATGCTGTAAACTAAAGATATGAATATGTATATGAGAAAAAAATGGTTTATTTTTCATACATCACACAATCAGGCCAGGCTATACATATTCATCTGCATCTGCTTCATAATTACTCAGTGGATTTTCATATTCAGTCCATCGCAAAAAAAACGCTACTCCATAATTTTGCATCCATTTCCTAACTGAAATCCATGTATAATTAGCACATGCATGCAAAACTTTTGCTTGGAGTGTGAAAAGATGCAATGTGAAAGTTAAAGTGATCTTTGCAGCATTCTTGTATTGTACAGTGAATAGCGAAAGATTTTAGAGATCCTTTTGCCTGGAGATTGAATCTAAACTAAGCACATACGTCATACGTCTTCTGATGTCCTATAAAAGGTTACTGTCGGGCTTGGCTTTTGGTACATCGTACGAACAGGTACACAGCTGTTCCTTTTAATATAGCCTATAGCCTTGTCTTCAGAGTCTGGAAAGTGTACTCTATAAATACAGCAGCGTATGATGCCGTTAAAGTCGTTATAACTGGATCATAGTGGATTTTTTTCTCCCAAAAACAGTCAAAATTACGCTGTATCAATAAAAGGAAATAGACAAACGGACATAGTACGTAATCACTGGGATCTGATACATTCATTTATCATCCATCAGTTCCATCATTGAAGTTCCAGTCCCAGTAATGTCGTGTCTTTAAGACTGGTTTTTCTTGGGGTGGCCAAACTAATTATTTCTGACTGTTTAATTAATTTACGGATAGAACTGGAATTGGGTGAAGGTGCTTTCAATGTAATTTTGTCTACATGAAAGGATATATTTTTTTGACATTGGAATCCTGAACTGGTTGTTTTGCGAGTAAATTGAAGTGAATCTCTTGTGAATGTGAGTGCAATGTACATGCAATGCAAACCGCATTAAAACTGGTTTGCTTCATCCAGTGTTAAAAGGTACGTCCAGAATAAGTTAACTGATACATGTGTGTGTATTTGGAAATAGTCCTTGAAATAATTAAAGTTTAATTGCAAGAAACATGCAGTTGAGATGAGATTAGATATCAAGTGTATGAATGCTTCGGTTGCAGTCTCTTGAAAAATATGAAAGACTTTCATTGTGAAACTTTCCATTTCAGTCATGATCAGTAGCTAGCAACACCCACGCATTCCACACTTTTCACACAAATCAATATTTTTTACTTATTAGAAAACCTGACTGGATACACAGGGTAATTTATTAGTTAAAAATTAAATTAAGTAAACAAAAATGATATTTTTGTGGTTTTGGTACTTTTTGGGCATTTAACCAGCTGAGTAAAGATACAGAGGTCAGCTGTGTGTTGACCATTGTTGTTGTTTACATGGTCAAACATACATACACCTTTGGCACACGTCAAAAGTAATTCACATGTTTTCTACTACTTTAATCAAAGATTACTATGAAATTTCTGGGTTTTACTTAAACTTTTAATTAACAAAGTTGGTATTCTGTAATCCTTGAAATGAGTTGAGACGACCTGGGAAAATCGTTTTGACTGAGCCCATCCACAATCCAATTAAAGTTGGAATGGTTGGGCATTTATTGTTCCTAGAACTTTTTGGCTCCAATTTAATTACTAAGAAGCTCAGTGCGCTTGTATAGACCAGTAGCGTGAAATTTAATGGACCGTATTAAACATTGTGACGTTGCCAAAATTCCATGAATTATGTATGTATGGGAAACAAAAGGAAACTTTGTAGTTTCCTCTTCCTTTTAAACAAAACGGTTATGTAATTTTTGTCATTTTTTAGTACTGCTGACGTTAGAACTTAAGTGTGATTCAATAGATAATACTAAAGAGAGAAAGCTCAAAGTGAACTAAAGGGTAATGATATTTTTTGGGTTTCTTTTAATTTTAGATTTCCAGGAGCGAGGAAGGCAGTACTGTGTGGTCGGGCCGAGTGACCACTTTTAATTGACTAGTTTTATTGTGCCACTTAAACTAAACTCTACCCAAAAGGATTATCCCAGAAGCCATAAAAGGTGTGATAACTTGAGCATATCATTTGACAGAACAATAAGAAAACGATAAGATATTTTAGCGTTTTTATTCAATAAAATATTATGTGTTTACCGTTTATAGAGTTGGTGAAGTGACACCGAAAAAATTATGTCTGCTACTTCCACAACCAATTCTCCGGCTCTCCTTTCTCCTGTCAAAAAAGAATTTGCGTAAGTTTTTATATTTCAAATTGTATTTACCGTTATAACGTTGTGATAGTAAAAGTTCGAGAAGCGCCGGTCAACGCCAATGGTTTTTCTGTGAAGTTTTGAAGGACAAATTTAAAATTCGACCATATTCTAGATGCGATATTGCTTATTTATTTTCCTTAATACCACGTTTAATGTACATGTTCGCTCGAAGTCCATGCTCCAATTTTCTTGTCTAGAAATCAAACATATGCCCCCTTTTTTGTAAAAAATGTGTTATTGTTATTACTTCCATCTGCTAGGCAAGACAAGACGAACACAGTTGTAAGATATGCAGTAACACAGTTGATTGTCCTCGAATTACTCCCTCATTTTTGATGTTCGAGACATTTTTTTTGTTGAAATCGAGGTGACTCATGCAAGTCAAGCGTGATATTTTGATATTCAAAGCTATTTTTAGCCAAAGAATAGTGCATTTTCATTGTGCATTTTTCGAAAAAGCACGTGCTATCATGCCGTGTTTCCAAGATTGGGTCACTCACAACGGAATTCTTGTGACTTGTGACAGCTCACCAGATTTGATCTCAGTTCACACTTTCAGCTCGTACGGACCAGAGCGATTTTCTTGTAAATATTTTCAAAGAATTTTCCATTTAAGTGGCTCTCATTCTCAAGCTTTTAAATGGCTGCAACGGCATTATTGTACATAAAAAATGAATAATTTCTAGTAATTTAAATCTAACACTGGTTGAAATTTTGTAATTCTTTTTTGAACAGCTTGCTGCCTAAAATTATCAATGGAGGGATCGCGGGTGTCATTGGTGTTTCCTGTGTATTTCCGTTAGATTTGGTAAAGACCAGACTTCAAAACCAGCAGGTTGGTCCAAATGGGGAACGGATGTATAATTCCATGTAAGCTGACGTAGAATCTTATGATCTGCGAACTGCGAACGTGCATTTCTCGATAAAGTTGTTAAGATAATTTTGTTATCATTTTGGACAATTTAGGGTGGACTGCTTCCGCAAAACATACAAAGCGGAAGGGTACTTTGGTATGTATCGGGGTTCTGGTGTAAACATCCTCCTAATTACTCCCGAGAAGGCAATAAAATTAGCCGCTAATGACTTTTTCCGTCATCACCTTACTACCCGAGATGGTAAGTTGCCCGTGTTTAGGCAAATGGTGGCGGGTGGTTGTGCTGGCTTTTGTCAGATTGTTATCACAACACCTATGGAACTTCTAAAAATCCAGCTGCAAGATGCAGGAAGACTTGCAGCACAAGCGAAACTAGCTGGAGCGGCTGGAGGAACAGCTTCCACCGCAGCAGCAGCAGCTCCGAAAATCTCGGCCACAAGCATTACAATGGAGTTGTTGAGAACTAAAGGTATTACTGGGTTGTATAAGGGCACTGCAGCGACAATGCTGAGGGACGTGTCTTTTTCGGTCATTTACTTCCCGTTATTTGCAACGCTCAACTCGTTCGGTCCAAGAAAGGTGACTTAAAATTTCAAAGTTATAGCTATTTCGGACTGATAATTGTAGCAAATGTAATGTTCATTTAAATAATTTTTTAAAGGCTGGAAGCGTTGATGAGGCAGTTTTCTACTGGTCATTCTTGAGTGGAATGGCGTCAGGTTCCATTTCGGCATTGGCCGTGAATCCATTTGACGTTGTGAAGACTAGACTGCAGGTGTTGAAGAAAGCTAAAGGGGAAGCTACATACTCTGGAATCCCGGACGCTTTTGTGTATGTTCCCATTCTATCGGCAAATTTAATTTTGAAATGTTTCAAATTGTATGATTTTTTGTGTATATTTTTCCTCAGCAAAATCTTAAAGAACGAAGGGCCCCAAGCATTCTTCAAAGGAGCAGCCTGCCGTATGATAGTCATAGCTCCTCTCTTTGGAATCGCCCAAATGGTGTATTTCTTTGGAGTAGCAGAATTCATGTTGGGAATTAAAAAATAGGCTGCTAAATAAATATATCGTAAGCGTTCCAAAAAATATAGAAAAGCAATCAGCACATATTCGTAGTAGTCAATCACAGCACTTTGCGAAAGTCGTGGTAGTATTTTTTTCTGAATCTATTTGTAAAATTGTGACAAGGTAGCCAAAGGAAATAGTTTGAGTATAAATGCACACCAAGAAATTGTGTAGGTTTTATGTGCTTCAAAAACTAACAAAAAAATAACCCATTCCAATTTTATACGAGTTTAGTATAGTATAATGGACATACATATGTACGTGCATGAATAGTTTGTAAAAAAATACTTTATCAGCAGACGAAACTGCCCAACAGCAAGTATCTGAACATTTTTAAATAGTAGCTTTGAAAGCTGAATGATGATGAAATTTATAGTCATATCGTGTTTGGTATTTAAAGGCAGGACTTTAAAGGACGCCAAAATAATGAGGTCGTGATAACTTTAAATAGATTTTAAAATGGTGCAATTCTAAAATGCTTTAAATGGGCAATTGACAATAAAAGAAAGCAACAGAGAACTCTTTCTCACAATAATAACAAAGCACAATATATTTTAATTATTTAAATGGAATGTAGCTGAACTAGCTGATATATGTGAAGAACGAAAAAAATCAATTCGTGCTCCTTCTTGTAAGCCAAAGTATTGTATAGTCACCACCACTCATCTATTTGTCTATTTGTTCCTAAACAGTTTATTGCTCAGTTTTTTAGTTAATATTTGAGATTTCGTTATTATGCAATTTCATTGTACTCTCTCACAAAAAATCTCATCTTTCGAACAATATATTTATTTTAATGGTGGGTTGATGATTTATCGTTGGATAACACGACATTCCGAATGAAGGACAATAATTTTTAAAGGGCTTAATGAACCTTAGAAAAGTGTAGATAAAACTGATGGAAGTGGTCGTAGAAATGTATGTGTAATGTGCAATTCAATGCAATATGCAAATAAAAAGGTTAAGTGAAAGCATTCATATCTGAAATGTTTTATTTTTCACAAATAATAATAATAATGCATCAAATCATTGCATTTTTATTGAAACGTCTTGTAACATTCCTGAAGTAGCTTCAAAACCTCATGCTTCCTAAAATATTTTGCTGCAGTGGAAATAGTAACCCTTTCCTCCAAAGTCGCCCAAGTAGCCATGTCCATAAGAGCCATGCGCATGAACGTCTTATCAGGTCGATGAATAACTGGGCAAGCCTTTCTTACAATTTTGGACATTTCATGATACACATTGGCAAAGTTTTGTCGGGCTCTTCTGTAAGCAACGTCAATTCTTCTTTGATGTTCATTCCTTTTTTCAATTTCCCTTTGATCGGTAATTTCCTTATCTTGCTTTTCCTGTGGGGTCAAGGGTTTGGGCTTTGACTTGAACACACTTCTGAGCCATTGATGAATGGTCTTGAAGCCCCATAACCAGGTAGAAGCCACAGCCTCCTCCTTTGCAGCTTTGGAAATAGATTCTTCTGTTGTTGTAGTAGTGGTAGTGGAAACTACAGAGTTTTCAGCAACCCAATCTTTTTCAGCACTTGCCTCCTCCAGCTCCTCTTTTTCTTGTGGTACTGGTGGTGTATCCTTGTGGCCATTACTAGGTTTTTCTTCCTTCTCTGCAGGTTTTCCATCTTTATCCCCCGGTTTCTCGTAGAGGTGATCCAAGCAGCGCACTAGATGGCTGTAAGATGGCAGGAAATCGTTGTTCTGGACTTGGACCATGGGTGCTTGCTTAAAGGTATCCGAAAGAATTTCTTTGAAGGATGTCATTATATCCGCATTCAGTTTGGGACACTGCTTTGCTGTCACTTTGAAGACGAGGTCGTTGAGAACAAACATCTCCCATGGGGAAAGGCGCAAATTTGTTTTCACGTCTGTGCGTCCGCTTTGGCTGATGTCAATGATGCCTAATTCCCCATCGCCTTGGGCAAGGATGTCATCTAAAATAGAAATTTTAAAGGCAGTTTAGAAACAGATTATTATAAAATTAATTTGTTTCAAACATTTATTCCGTTTTTACCCTAAATAGGGATTCCGAACCAGATGCTGGTATAATTCCAACAGTGCATAGGGATAGCATAAATCCCAAATAAGCCTTCATAATGATGGATGTATATAAAGTGTATACGTTGTTTAATGAGTACGCTTAGCTGAATAATATTTTATTACTTTAATCTAAAATTTAATCGAGTATTCATACTCCTTTTCGCAATCTTCATATAATTGCGAAAGAATTTTCAAGAAGAAGAATGTTTATTTTATTTGTCCTTGAAGCTATTGTTCAACATAAAACCAAACGCATTTTCTATTCATTTAACCTTGTATTGCATACTATAATTATATTAAAATGGAAAATTCAATGAATAGAAAATATCGAAGATGACGAAATATTATATAACCACACGTCTTCAATCTTCAATAGTAATGCCTCCTATGACCATGAACGGATTTCTTGACTCGGTCGGCAGGTGTCACACTATTTTCTCTAACTAGCATTGCCGCTGACGATGTCCTTCTACTTGGTTGGGACGAAGTAGGGGTACTAGTCCCTGTCCCTGTGTCCGTTTCCGGTTTCTCAGACTCTGCCCTCTCGTCCGCGAAAGCAAACTGAAATTCAATCTTCTTTTGTTTCGACCTTTCCTCCATAATCTTTTCCCTTCGTCTTAGGCGACACTCATTCATGAATTTGAGAATGGGAAACAAGGTGAACAAAAGTAGGTGAATGGCCATAATTCCACAAAACAAGCCGCCTGAACCTTTATGAAAAAAGACATGTCGGCCAAACGACGCCCAACGGCTTTCACTCATTTTTCTATGATAATGTCTCCAGACTGATTGAATATCCACCTAATATTATGGCAATTCTATTCATTAATATAAAAACATTAGTGAATTAGTATATAAAGATAAACATCAACTTACGACAACTAAAATGACACTATAGACAATTAAAAGTAAATGCATAAGGAAATATGGCACGGTCATCCACAGGTTTCCAATGAAGGTTGCCGTAATGAAGATAACACATAAAAAGGTAGCAACTAACGAGCCACAGCAAATTACTACGATCCGAAATTAAAACCAAAAATCGTCATATCATTTGGATATCATTTTCAACCTATTATACTACCAAATCATTATACCAACTTACGATAAAAATGCGCCCTAGATTCTGCAGCGAATTGCTTGTTAACAGGGTCATCTATGTGCTCGTCTTCCGATTTTGCCCCCAGGGCAAGGCCCAAGACAATCACAGTTACAATGTAGCCAACACATAAAAACAACATTAGCACACGACATATCAACGCGTACTCTCTTAACAATGCTTTTGCGTCTTTCACCATTGTTCTTAGAAAATTGATCCACAATTTTTTTGCGATATTGTAATTTAAAAAATATAAAGTACTAACTTGAAAATTAAAATGAAAAGAAAATTTGACACAGTCAGTAATGATAAGTTGCATAGTTGCGTTTTATTATGCGAGCGAACTAATTAATCAAAATTAATTAAACATAGCATTATTACAAATTATAGCATCTAATTCAGCGCTTGGTCGATGTTGTCATCTTACTCTTCTCAAGCAGAGGCATTGAATCGTCGTGATTACTAGCACCTGCCTTGGAACCAATTTTGGAATGATTACTACGGTTCCGCTTTGTAGAGAACAAGCTCTTCTCCTCATCTTGCTCCTTATCAAGCTCGTCTTCAGTGTCATAAAGAGTAAAAATGGATTTTGCCTTTGATCGAAAATCATCATCCTCTTGGACTCCACCACTCATTTCCTTTTTACCAAGTTCCATGAAGAATATCAGCACGATCCACATGCAATAGGCGATTGTAAAAATGGTTATTACGAGGAACAACCCTTTCTCCAATTCTACTATGTTGTAACCTTCCAGGATGCGCATGAAAATTATCACGAGGAGTGCAATGTAAATTATGATATTTAAGGTGCAGCCAATCAGCCATGGGATGCAGAGGAGACGGATAAGCTGTTAGGAAAGCAGGAATATAAAAATTTTACTATATATTTTGGTTACATATATTCACAAGTATGTAGAGTGTACTTACTGAAAACGCAGCAAAAAATAGCAGGAAGGAAGCTATCAGGAGAAAGATGTGGGTGGCGAATACGGCTTCAAATTTAAAGGAAAACGATTTGTAATTTACGTCTTCAAGTTTTTAAAAATTAAGTTTAAGTAAGACTTACTAATAAACTTGATGCCATCGTCTTCAGCGACCAGCCTGTGCTCTGTATCCAGTTGTGCCAATAGGATCGTCTCGACAAGGAAGTGCTGCGTTTTACACAACTTATTAAAAACCAGAAATAATCGGGATATGAGTATTATATTATTTGGATTCACAGACAAACTTACCAGAAACGAAACGACAGAAATGACGTAAGTGGCGAGACGGGGATCGCACTTGAAGCAACAAACTTGTACCATTATGGAATTTCCTACAGGTGAATAGCTCCTGGTGTATATTTTTATTCAGTATTTTTTCAGTCGGATGCAAGGGAAAATCCAGAACAATTCATCCGATTTATTATCGCAATAAATGTAAATATATTTTAGAGATTGGTGTAGCTCCATAATGAAAATAGAGGTGTTGATTGATTGAAAAACCAAGAAATGGGGTATTGTGAGAAACGATGGAAATTTTCATTGCAAGTTTTCCAGTTTCCTTTACATGTAGACGCCTACAAAATTTTGCCAAAATATTTAACTTGATCACTGCGTATTTAATGTTTCTTTACTATCCACATATCAAGATTATATCAACAATGAATCATTTCTTGACTCACCAAATCATATCATCACAATTTATGTTTGAGCATATAACCATATTCTATGTGCACACCACGAAAATATGCAATGTACAAAATTATGTTTTATGCATGACATCATGTTATCCATGTTTGCATGGACTTTTTGCAAGTGTGACTGTACTACCGGATGATAAGCTCTTTTGTGATAAGGCTGTATATCATAAATACTTGAGATTTTTATGCTTATCCCCTTTGAGCACATCTCTATTTTCCATAAATAGTTTATCAGATTTAATTTCGTACGGTACATTTTGTACAGATGAGCACCACCCACCGTGAACTTTTTTACCAGTGTATAATTTAATTTTAGTAACAGGTTGAAGTAAATGTAGAAAAATTCAAAAATTAGTGGTTAATTGTTGTATGTAGTTGTAGATAAATTGCAATTAAAATGGAGTTGAAAGGATATGCTAAGTTAAATATTTTAATTTCGGTGATTTGTGTCACCATCTTGAATAGCTATGTTATTGGAGGAGCCAGAACAAATTATTCTTCTGGATTCTCATCAGTCGGTAAATAATTTCAGGAATTTGTCTTCTTTGAGCATTGATAACATGGTACCAATGTAAGTTTACATATATGTGGTGTTAATAATTTATTACAGTGAAACAAGTGATTAAGAATATAACAACAGCAAGTCCACAAATCAGCAATGTTCATGGAATTCCTTTAAACAATAGCGAGAAATGGAGAATCATTGGAGGAATTGAAACTACTAGAAATGAATTCCCTTTCATTGTAAGTTTTGCAAGATATGGAAAGCATTTTTGTGGGGGAGCTATAATTGATCCAGAGTGGGTTCTCACAGCAGGTTATAAATTTACTATAAATTTTTAATGCTAAGAGGAATTTATAAATAATCGTTTGAAACTAAACTAAATAATTTGTTTCAGCTCACTGCGCGAGCGAGCCAGATTTTGACGTAACTGCGGGTGAGCACAATTTAGAAGTTAATGAAGGAACAGAGCAAAAATCGCGTGCGGTTCTTGTCATTCGTAATGCCGAGTATAACCCGTGAGTTGAATTATTTACTGCCAATAAAACAAATGCAGTTACACTTACAAAAATGACTTATATTATAATATATTTTTGGTTGAATTCCCTCTCAGAATAACTTACGAGGATGACATTTGTTTAATCAAAGTATCGCCACCTTTTAATTACGACAAATATGTGCAACCGTTTTCTGTGCCATCCACTCATTATGTGGCTAGTGGTAAAATCATATATATTCACTTTTCATATGCGACTTCAATCTATCATTTTCCATACATTGTATTATTTCAAAATAGGTGACGCTACTGTTGCTGGTTGGGGAACGGAAGATGAAGCATTTCAAGTTGTATCGCCAGTCCTAAGGAAAGTGTCTATTCCACTGGTACCAAGTTTACAATGTGCAAGTCAATATGGTAGTTATTTCCACCCACTCAAAATGATCTGTGCTGGAGAGGAGGAAGGAGGGAAAGGTATTTAGGCCACGTTTGCATACATAGATGTATTTAACTTGGTACAACAGTTATAAAAACTTGTACATATTTATGTGCAAAATTACTATATTTAGACGCATGTCAAGGCGATTCAGGCGGTCCACTCATGTGTGATGATTATCACAAAGGGGCCACACTTTGCGGGGTCGTTAGTTTCGGGCTTGGGTGTGCTCGACCAGAGCTTGCGGGGTAAGTATAATTACGTTGTTTGTCAAACTGTGCTTAAATTAATGTTTTACTTTACTTTACACTTTAATTTTTCAGTGATTGTAATTTGGATTTTTTCAGTGTTTACACAAAGGTGGCTTACTACTCCGATTGGATTGAATATCAAATTCGAATCAACTCAGGTAACAAAGGAATACAACCCCCTCCAACAAAAAGGACACCACCACCATACACTCGACCTACTACCCAACAAACACCTCAAAACCCTCTAGATAATCTTCCACCAGGCTATATTGTAATCATTAAACCAGGAAATTCAAGCCATGTACAACCACCACCTCAAGTATCTCCAACTCCACCATACCAACATAGACACAACGGAACCCACAAGCGAAGGTCAAGTTCGTCAATGATTTCATCAAATAAATTCGTTCAGTTAATGGCCATTACTGTAGCCCTAGTCCTCCATTTTATTCGGTTGAGTTAAGTGTACAAATTAGTTATAGATTTAAAAATAGTATTGAAATTTTTTTAAATGTACATAAAATATTTGTCGTTTTTGTGTTTAATTAAATAAATAAATTCCCATTTTTAAAAGAGTAGATTATAATAATTTCGTAAATGCTATCATCATAAATGTTAGTGTTAAACCCACATTCAATTGTTGATGTATCAAACTATGTGCCGAGCCTGTTTGAGGTTCTGTAAATGGGCCTTCACAAATAAAATACATGGATGCAGAGCAATTAGCATCTCTCCAATAGAGCATAGCAGTGCTAGCCAAATAAACACAGTTAAGATTCTCCTTGTCATCAGGTTGACCGTCCATAAACCATCTTCTGTAATATAAAGGCTTATCGAGGGAGTCCCAATTCCAGACGCCCTCACGAACTTCTGTTGCAGAAATCCAACTGTTTCCTTTAAGCGTCACTACAAACATTAATAATAAAAACATATAATTGTTGTTCTCTCAGATGAACAAACTTTCTTGGTAAAAGTGCACATAATATAGTACGGTACCATTAGTATGCAAGTGTTCATGAAATAATTGCACGAGAACATCATCCTTCTCTGGTGTCTCAACCGACGCCAGCTTTTGTTCTCGAGCATTACATGCATCCCTTGCCTGCGTCCAAGGAAGCTGTAATGTAACAACATTTACAAGAAGGTTAAAATCTAGGTCAATATTTTAATCCACGTGCCTTTCTTGTATTCTTCTTACCTGAGAATCCGACACGGAAAACGTGTATCCCTCGTAGCTAAGCGATTCATATGTCACGTCCTGTGCCAAAACTGAGGATGATACCATTACTGCCAATACGAGCCATGAGACTACTCCTCGATTAAAATAACCACTCATGTGGAACTCCATGTTTCAAAAAAACAAAAGTTTTTTTTTCTTTCACAATTAAATGGTATTTTTCTATCGTTATTATTATTACTGCAGCATCATGTCAGACACGCCTGAGTGAGCACTACTGTGAAATGTAATGTACTCAAACTTCTCTTTTTATACCTTTTTCCAAACATGTTTGTTTCAGAGATTGACCATCATCCATTTCGTTTGGATTTCCAGTCACGTAGCACACAATGTCAGCTACATGCTTTCTCTTCTGTGAGAGGAGATAAGTAAATGATGCCATTGTTTCTCTGGAATTGCATGCACTACACTTCTTAACAATGTTACAGATAAGAAAGACAGGTCAATTCACTTGAACTATAATAACAATGGGAAAAACATCAAAACATGTACATAACTGACTGTAACTTCCTTATTCTATTTTTTTTCTTCATAAAAACAGCCAGTCATCATAACACTACCACTAAACATGGTATAAAGTTATCATCATTCATCATCATCATATCTCCATCACTCACGAACTCACGAATATTATATAACAGGTCAGTGAAATGGGGGGATACGCAAAGGAAGGGCACTAACACTGTTGATATTATTACTCAGACAGGCTATACGTGAACCTTTCACTTTAGTTGAGAGAATGTAATGTAGATTTTCTTAAAAGCTTAGTAAAAAGTTTTCTTTATTTTTTTGATCATGGAAAATGTTATAAAAAAAACTTTCTAAAACAACATAAAAATCGCATTTTACTTCCACCCACACACACACAAACATCATCATGTCAGCTAGTCAGCTCTCATGTTAAACTTCTCTTTTTTTGGCCTGCAAAAGAAATAAAATCATGTCATGTATGAGTTTCATATGAAATGGTTGTTCTTCCAAGTTGCAAAATGAAAATATTCTGGAAAATATTTCAACAATTCCATGAAATTTGTTCGTTCTAATATTCTTTCTTTTTAGGTTAGGCATTCAGTGGAATTCAACCACATTCCCTAAAAAAACGCAACATGGTTATTGATGAGATAAACAAGCTAAACTACAATACGTGTATGATGGGAAATGGAAAAAAATGGAAATGCTATTTCATAAACCATCAATCCTTTTACATCCACGCATTCATCTTTGAAGGTTTTTGTTTGAGTGAGTTTGGTCTATGGCTGCGGTTGGATATGATGATCATGATCATGATCCTTTCATCATCATTCCCGAATAGCAAACAGGAAATGGGATAATTTTTCCAGTGGGGAAAAAAGATGAAATAAAAGAAGCCAATCAAAGGTTATTTTAAGCTAAGCTTTTTCATACTGATTGTTAGAGATTAACAATGCGTAAAAATGTGCGGTTGTTGTAGCGTTCTGACCAGTGTACAGTTTTTATGTACTTTTACATGCAACTTTTTACTGGTTTTATTGAACACACAATTGACTGATTTAAAAAAAAATCAAACAAAAATATGATATTAAAATGTTGACTAGACAGGTAAAAAAATTATTACTCATAACCCCTTAAAAGTGTTGGTACTGCTGCTTGTCTACTTTCACAAATGAAGTACATTGAAGCAGAGCAATTAGCATCTCTCCAGTAGAGCATAGCAGTACTAGCCAAATAAACACAGTTAAGATTCTCCTTGTCATCAGGTTGACCATCCATGAACCATCTGGAATGGTACAAAGGCTTACCAAGGGAGTCCCAATGCCAAACACCTTCCCTAACCTCTTTAGCCGATATCCAACTATTTCCTTGCAAAGTTACTGAAAAAGAGAGCAGTAAAAATAGAAAAATGTATACCTAATTGCTGATTAAAATTGATTGGATGTTCACACTATTATGAGTTGTTTACCATTGTTATCCCTTTGTTCAACAAACAATGTAACAAGAAGGTCGTCTTTTGCTGGGCTCTCTACAGACACAAGCTTTTGTCCGTTGGCTTCACAAGCTGCTTTTGCTTGGATCCAGGGGAGCTGTAAAAAAAACAGGAAAGAAGTGAAAGTTTTAAGCATTGTCTCATTGTACCCCAGATCATAAACATAGTTTTGATGCTAGGTAAGTTACCTGACTCTGAGAAACTGAGAATTCGTAGCCATCCCGAGAGACTGACTCAAACTGTCCAATTACTGAACTTGCAGCCATGAGAAAGGCTATAGCAATTGTGGAAAGGATAACGTGCTTCTCCATTGTTAGTATTTGGAAATGAATTATGTTTGCGTTTGGAGTAAAAAGCAGACCAGACCAGAGGACTGATTTTAAAATGCAACGAAACGAGTAAATTGGTGGAATCCAACTGTGCACGTTTAATTAGCCGGCAGTGTTTATATACAGTTGCCCACGCCATGAGTCGACATATCATAGTCACGTAGTCAGATAAATATCTGAACAGGAATGCTTTATGTCCATTATATGTGTGTCTATTAAGTATGTATATATGGATGGATGAGTAATGTATATGTGATCTCTTTGATGTCTGATAGGTGATTTAATAATCAAAAGCTTTGGAAAAAATAGGTTATTGCCTTGAATCTTGATAGTGGGATGGGGCAGATAAGAAGAACAAAATGGAGTGGACCAGTTTTAATAAAGCCGTGTTTGCAACATTGTTTCTTTGTTGTTTTCGTAAAACACGGAAAACAAGTGTGTATTACTCTGATAAATGTCGAGATTGTTAATTGGAGACAAATAAGAACATGCTATACACATCGGATATCTGGAGTTTTAAAAAGCAATTGGATTGTGAATTGCACTGTTACCCTGTTAGAAAAGCTTATAATTTAATTACTAATTATAATGGTAGGGAAAGCTTTTTGCAATATAAATTGCATACAGTTCTGCTTAGTGATTAGTGAGAGACAACAAGAGAACGTTCACTATTGTTGCAACTTCGCAATACTTTTCGCAAAAAAATAAATTAATTTACGCATGCATGAGTATTTTAATTTTATACGAAATTCCTAGTTTTATCACACAGTGTAGTAACACTATTGCAGCCTTAAAACCTATTGGATATTATTTTTCCTAATCATCATTGCTTAAAAAATATAGTCATGAAAATTCTACAAAATACAGTCTACATCTACAAAATTAGCAAACAGACTAATTCTGTTTTTTACACTTTTATAATCATATTTTGCACCTACCCACTATGCTGTTTTCATCACCATTTTATAATTTTTTTAAAAAATAATTGAAAAAATGAAAAAATCGTTGAATCAGGCTTCTTCAAAAATATGACATTTCACGAGTCTAACCCTAACCTATGGTTTTGTTTCAGTACACAACACAAGTTGAGGGCAATGAGGTAAATATACATATACACAGTAGTAATTTATTTTGCTATCGTTTAAGAAATCTAACGATCTCCCATCAAACAGCTAATGATAATGATACATAGTAGTCTCATGAAATGAATAGTACAAATCCGAATATTAATTTAGATCTAATTCCAAGATAATTAAACACCTACTTTACGTAACTCCAAAACTGTCTCAATTTTGGAGGAGATTTGGTGCTATTTGTGTAGCATGAAACGATTTCTGCACATAAAATTAATGAATGAATCATTTTGGTCCGTGATTTTATGTTGACTGTGCTTTGGCATTGTTATCTTATCTATGGTAAACCATGCACATACGTATATCATATCTTATCAGGTTCCATAATCCCTGCAAAATGAAATGAAATCATGGAATAATTTGCAGTTCTACTGTTACACTGACCTTACCACTCACAAAAGATCAAACGTTTTCAGCTGGTCTGACTCATAAACTGCAATTGTTTCAGTTTAAAAACCCGAAAGTTCTAAAAATTAGTTTTGTAAAATGAAGTTTTTGTGCATACTAGGCACTGTAACCTTAGCAAGTCATGCTATCCATTCTTTTAAAGTTTATAAAACTGAAGAGTCTTCAGTCTTTAGTGAGGACAAGTTTCATAATGGAACAGTATTGGATTTTCCTGCACACATCAATATATCCGGAACTCTTCCAGAATTATACATTGTTGGAGGAGTGCCCGCAACACCACATGAATTTCCTTGGCTAGTGCACTTAAATGCTGATGGATCATTTTGTGGTGGCTCTTTAATTGAAATGGTTATTATTGATTCAAATTATATGAATTATTAAAAACGATTAGTTAACCAGTTCATTAAATAGTTGTTTCAATGTATTTAGAATATGGTTTTAACTGCGGCTCACTGCCTGAAAAACACTAAAGGAGCAACTGTGTCAGCAAGAAAAGTTTTAGTGGTTGCTGGCGACCACTCTAGAACTGGCAATGACGGCACTGAACAGCAAGTCTATGCTTCAGGTGTTTATTTGCACGAGAACTATAACTATCCGTAAAAATGAAATGACTATTTTTATAGTTTTTTAATGTATTTGATTTCATTCATAACACAAGTTTTTTACTTTTAATTTTGAATTTGAAGGAAAGAGTATGCAAATGACATTGCGCTGATAAGATTAAGTAAAAACCTTACTCGGACTGTTCAAGTAAACCCAATTTCTCTTCCTACTCAAGGACCAGGTATATAGTTATAGTTTAATTAGTTTACATTTTGTGAATATAAATTTCAATTTTGAAAAAAACTAAATGGATCCAATCTTTACTCCAGCATTGTCTACTAGGGGCACTGTGGCAGGATGGGGGTCTACGGTTGAAGGGGGTCAACCAACCAACACTCTACGTAAAGTAACAGTTCCAATTGTAACGGGGTCTCTATGTTCCGATCAAATGACAAACCCTAGTGGCCAATTTTGTGCAGGAGAGAGTGGGAGAGATTCCTGTCAAGGTTTACTACTACATAGTTAAGTAGAAGTGAATGAAAATAGTGTAGTGTAATAGTAATGAAATGATTTTTACTTATTACAGGCGATTCCGGGGGGCCTTTCATATGTTTGAATTCTCCAAAAGAGATTTGTGGAATTGTATCTTATGGAGAAGGCTGTGCACGACCAGGCTTACCAGGTACAGAAAAAATATGCAATAGAGAAATACTTATAGGCTAAGGCCAATGGAGAAGGCGAATGATAATAAATCAATTTCGATTTTCTAAAAAAAATTAGGTGTTTACACCGACGTCAAGAAGTACGTGCCATGGATAAATAAAAATCGTAACTTTGTTTATTCTACTGCCCCCACTGACTTCATTGCATCCAAAATTCTTGTTATTATTTCCTTTTATTTTTCAATTTCAATATTTTCCAGATAATTATAATTGTGATCTCAAGCAGAAAAAATAAATGATAAAAAAATAAACTCACGAATGAATAAAAGTTGCAAAAAAATGTGTGTAGCTTATGAAATATCAGGTAAATCTGTAGAGCTCGGCACAAAGATGCGCTCACATTTTTTCAACTCGTCGATAATGTGACTGTTGTGAAAGTACTTGAACTGCGCTGTCTTGTACACACTAGAGCCTTGAGCCTTTGCCCAGTACGAAACTTCAGATAAAAGAGGTACCATGAATTCAATAGGAAGGTTATTTCCATCTCCCATCTCTTTGCTACAAGTCTGATCGGTAATTGAAAGAAGGAGAGTGAAAAACTCTTCAAATGACAAGGAAGGATCAATTATACTCAGTTCCTCCAGAAATTCATGATGTTTTGCCAAGTGATTGTCCTTTGGGGATTTCTTAAACCTTTCACCATCACTTTCTACACTTTCAACAGCTTTATCATCAGATTCCCTTTTCTGTCTGGCATGACCAGGGGAATGTGTATTTTTGAGAAACGGGGATTCCAAAGCTTTAACTTTAGAATACGTCTCATCCACAAAACTGAGACAGTTAACGAGAGTGTGATACGTGCTGTAAAACTGTGCATGGGAACTGGACTGTTGAGGCTGTGGTACTCGAGAGAGACCTGCTACCAGGAACTTCTTAATGGACCCCATCACCGGACGGCTGACAAATGAACAAGGTCTCAGAGTGATTTCCATGAGGAGGTCGGTGATAGAGAAGAGCTCGAAAGAGGACAGCATTGGATACTCCAGTTCTCCGGAAACTGAAGCCCTTTCCTCCTCAGCTTCAATCATTGGCGACATAAAGCTATCTGGAACTTGAGAAAATAGAATACTATCAAGATGGAAATGGGTGAAAATTTTCTTTAAACAAATCTACTTACCAACGACAAAGCACTGTCCTAATGTCACCATCACAAAAAGTAAAACACTTTGGTTTAATCTATTAAAAGACATCTTGACACAGTTTTCTTTTCAACGCCCTGGCAGGTTTTAGATCACAAATTGAAGTGAAGATTGGGAATGGTTAGTGAACTGTTAGAAGAATTGATACTACAAAATTTATTATACCAAAAAAAGACAAATATACTACGCACTTTAAAGAATATAGTCATTACTTTAGGATTACTTGTCATTATGATTATGCATGAGCAATTTATTCTGCCATCAAATCACTTTAATTGCTGGCAATAGAGTGGAATATTATACTTTAAATTGGAAGATTTGCATTAAAACTTTAAAGAAAAGCCTATAAAAATCTCTCGGCAATAAAAAAAAGTTTGGCTCTATAAACTTTTCAAAAAGAATTTAGTGGGTGTCATTCAAATGGCTATTAATTGTCTCAGGAAGAAAAAACTAGTTCCAAGGACATTTGCTCAGAATGGTACCTATTATAAAAATTACGCTGTAAGGGGGACAAGTTTTGAAAAAAGGAAACTTCAAAAGACATCTTATCATACATATTTGTCACCATTTCCTTATCTGGATATCCCTTGAGACAATGTCCCTCCTTTTTTCGTAGAAATCGGTTATCATCGCATACTAAGCGAATGGTGTGTGTGTGTAAGTGTAGTCGTGTGATTTACTCACTTTAAAAAAGGGAAAGTGTTTGGCTTGTGCTATTTGCTGTCGACATATTTCTTCCGGTTTTGATTAAGAGGCGACAAAAGTAGAAAAGTTTGCTACTGCACTTTGCAATTCGCTGCGTATAACAAGCAGGTGGAGAAGGAAATTAAAATGCGAAGGTTGTTCAAATATCTTTTGAACGTCTCCTCTGAGGGTTTTTGACGATTGAGGAATGCTTGGAATGAATCCAACTGTAAATCATCATTGAAGGCAAAAGTAGTAGCAGAGCAGAGCAGGAAGGAGCAAAGGCAAAAAGATGACTAGAGGACAGGTACCAAACGGTAGATCCCAAAAGTACAGTTGTGTTGATGGGGAAAACTGAGATATTTTTTTCTAAGGTTGGCTGTTGGCTTCGATCCTACATATCCCATCATACCTTAATACCTTCCCTACAATGTAATATTTCATTTCCACAATAATCGATTATAGTATATTTTTATCACTGTAACCTGCTTTCACACCAGTAGAAATTGTAAGAGTAGGTAAAGTGAAGGAGCAATTGGGGAACAATATTTATTGATGGTACCAGAAGGCCTCTATATTCCTTCTTTTTTTTACGAGTCACTGCCGCAGGTGCTACTGTTATCGTTTTAGTGACTTGACTTGACTGTGACTAGTGACAATGACACAGCATACCGGTCAACTTTGAAACAAATATTTGAACATTTTCAGAAAAATTTCTTTCCAATCAATATGTTAAGCATTGAAATAATACACCATTAATTTTGATGTGGACATAATATTGTTGTTGGGAGTAAACAGGTATATCAAATAATCATAGCTATATAGTTATAGTCTTTATTTTTATAGCTATTAGATAGCACTTGATAGTAAAGCATCATGACATTTTGATATAGGCCATAATATTTAATGTCCTTTACAGAATTGACTATTTATTTCGCATCATCACAGCAAAGCAGCAGTTGAGCATGGTATTGGTATGCTATAATAACTGTCCATTGTGAAAGCAAGTGAGATTAAAGTGCTATTAAAATGATGATATTGTTATGTGAAGATTAAAGAGTCTGATTTGGCAATACATAGTGAGTGCAGTGTGCTATATAGAAGACTTGTGATTAAATACAGCTATCATTTTCTCAAAAAGAGTCATTGAGTATGCATGGCAGAGAGTCACTTACTATTAATTGCATTGCATTCCCTCATGTTCCTCTTATTCCTCTTTTTTCTGGTTCAAAATTAATGCGACATGATTGTATGACGCATACCAATTGTATATACAGATATGCATCCTCCCTCTCTTTTCATTTGACTTGCATGAAGACGGCGGCCAAGACCACTACCATTTTCTTCTACACCAACGCCACCAAAAACTACCACGATTGCCTAACGAATAGTATTTCTCTTTCTCGTTTTTTTTGTCTTTGCCAACTTAATCGGTGCGATGTAATGTCTAAATTCCAACACAATATGCAATGCAGATATGTAGATATTCACGGTGAAAATGGAAGCTGCTCCTTGTCCTCCTGGCTGTCTGTCTGTCTGCTGTGTGGACTGTGAATGAGCACCGGAAAAAGGAGAGAGATTTAATGGAAATCCAATCACGTGCACAGTGCACATTCCCCAAAAACTACTATTCCGCCGACTTTCCCTATTTCCCATTTCCTTCCTCTTTGCTCTCGCTAGTAGCCAGTTTTGCTATGAATTTTGGTGTTTGGATGGCACCGGCACCAACTACAAAACTACAGATACACAGGTATTATTACATGCATATAATATGTTCTTCTCCTTCGTCGGTGGTGCCGCCATATCCGTTTGTCTGTACTTCCGTTGCTAACAATTCACGTTAATCTCCCTTCACCATCATCCATATTCTCTGAGCCATCCGAGAGGAACGGGAATGGAATATTATCAGAATGGAATACGCAAACCACTCACTTTCATTCTCATCCTACGAATTTCACGCACTAAAACTACCATATTTTTTGGTATATCACACGATCATACATTTTCTCCATCGATTCTTTCTCAATGTGTTATTTATACATCCTCCCCTACTCCATCAATCTGATTGAGACTCTGATTATTACAGTTGAGCTACTCTTGAACAAGGTTAAATAACAAAAAATAAAAGTGTAAAATTGACAACACATTACATGTACAGTTTAGTGCCACAGCAAGCTCACTAATAGAGCGACAGGATTCCTGTGATTTCACTCAAACAAAAAGAAAGAATTTTTCCAGTGAAAAAAGGGGTTTTTAATAATAGGACATATGTATCTACCAATCCACCCATTCGTTACACTTCTTTTGACAGGAAAATGGAGTGTAAAACAGTAGAAAAACGCAACTGACATATTTGCTGTATTCTTATGACAGGAAAAATTAGGTCAGTGAGGATATAATGCACTTTCCATCTCTGCTGAAAACGTCTACGCAAGCAATATTACAACAAGTCACTAAATACCTACCTTTTTATGCAAGTGTGCCAAAGGTTGTGCATCAGACAGACAGACAGAAAAATGCATTTTTCTTATAAGCATTCAATTTTCTCTGGCTGACTTGACTGTAAATTGTGTTATAAAGGAATTCCTACCAATTCCTCCTTTTCTTTTGACAAATAAGTCAACTGGAATATCAAAGCTGTCTAAAATTGTACTTTGTGGAAAAGTATAATAGACTGGAAGCCTTGTCATGCTGCTGTTATGTCACCACCTCTCTTTTTTGCCAATTTCAATTGCTATGAAATGAGATAACTATTATTTCGTTTTACAACACACAAAGAATTCCTCTGGGATTGAACTTTTTTTGTTTCATTCTGGAAAAAAAAATCATGAATGGTTCTCCGTGGAAAAGAGTTTTGTTAATTGTAGGATCAGATCTATCGGATGTACAGCCTATGCATGTAAAAGATGTCTTGTCCTTTTCTCTTTCTTTTCCTCTTTAATCTACTTTTTATGATTACTCAGAAGAAGGTGGTTGGTGGTCGATGTATTATTTTTTTCTTTTGTGGTGAACCCATTTAGCCCTACATCCATCCATCTATCGACTTGTCTTTTTTCAGATCTGATTGGATGAAGATGAGGGACACAAGAAAAGAAGAAAAAAACTTTCCCATTTGGCTCGGTTCACTCGATTATTATCATGATGTGGTGGTATTTTTGTATTTATAACTTCCTGTGAAGCACAGGTGAATGATTACCAAAGGAGAAATTATCCTTGCCAGAAAAAAAAAGTTTCCCTTGGCTGCTGTAACAAGATCAATCCCGTTTTTTTCTCTTCGATGAAAGCAAAGAAAGAAAATAAAAGCGAGAGCCTTGTCGTCTCGTCTTCTTCTTATTCTGCTCTCTGTTCTACTCTCCGTTCTCTGCTCCACTTTTTTTCCTTGTTATTTAACAACTTGTTTGATGACTTGGCTGACCAGCGAATACTTGTACATCAATTTAACTTACTATAGAGAATACAAGAGAAAAAAAAGTTTGCTTGTTTGAGTTTTACTACACAACACGACAACAATAAATACGCGCTCTGGTGTAGATAAACCTTAAAAACCTTTACACAAGTTCAGTTCACCAAAGTTTTACAGTGCAGAGCTTCTAGTCAAACTACTAAAACTAGTCCCATCATTTTCATTTTCTTTGCTTGTCAAAGAAAGACAAGATGATGATGACTATGATGATGGTGATGGGAAAAAGTACATGCATGCTCTCTCTCTCTCTCTGTAGTGTTGTATATTTATGTTGAATGTATATCTTATTATTGTGTTGTCCATAAAATAGAAAGGAAGATTAGTACTGAGAAAGGAGATCTTGGGAGAAACAAACTTTTGCCTTTTCATTGAAGAAAACATGTTACTTACATATAACGGCAATGGTAATAATAATGATCATGATGGCACAAGACAATTGACAATAAAACTTGTCAGGAGCCAGGCCAGACTGGAGCGACCACTAAACTGCGCAATAATAGACAGGAGCAGGACATTTCCTTCCGGAGTGGAAAATTTTTGGTAAATGTGAAGAAGGAAAATGTGATGTTGTATAGTTTCTATGATGTCTTTCTACAAAATGTCCATGATGATGAGTTAAAAAGAAGAGAGAAAGCAGAATAAAGGCGAGTAATGACTTTTGTCAAAAACAAACTCTAACTCTGAATGACTAGTCGAGAAAGAAAATGAGATTTAACATGACGATAATGATAAGGGTCACCAGTCCTTCAAATGACCCGCAAAAATAGACAAGCAAAATAATGAGCGTGCATCAGAAAACATCAAGTTTCTTATCATCTTTTGAAAATATGAATTATTGTTCTTGGTCCAGACAACATTCTTTGTGAACAATACAGTGTTGATTTTTCCCTGCAAACGGGTTATGTTAAGGACAGCAGAGATGAGATAACTGATGATAACATACTCAAGGGATATTATAAATAGGTATACTTCATGGTTTTTACATGTGTGGGTTTGGAAGTGTGTGTTGTGTATTTCTCTGAAAATTCCGAGTTTTTGGCGACAATTCATCAACAAGAGCTTATTATTATAATCGTTTTGACATTTACTTTCTCCAGGGCTTTTTAGTTGGTTATACTTACTTGTTGAGAGAGAGAGTTGAGTTGAGCAGTGTCAGGAAGGACAAAAAACTTTTTAAGGGAAAAGCTTTATGTAACAAAAATTCCATCATTTATTCAAAAGACAAGGTTGTGCCTTGTGCTATGCAATTAATTTGGAAACATCCTGTCATCATAACATAACTCAATGCTCTCGCTTTTGCTCATTTTGGTGGAAGCTTGTAAATTTTACAGCACATCAGACATCAGTCACAAGAACACAGGATCACGAAAAAAGGTTTAAAGTTTTAAATGAGGGCACTAGAGAAAGAGCCTACTTGCTTTTGCCTGCGTCTACCTCTGTCATTTTATATTTTTAGATGAATTTGAATGGGACTGAAAGTGTGAGTAAATTTTTTAAGGCTCTTGAAAATATTTCAAAGAATATTTCGACAGCCTGCTCAACAAACATTTTTTTAACTGTTTTTTTTCTCTCGTGATTTTATATATATGGTATACTTCCTGAATAGAATTGATCAACTAGTGAGAGAGAGAGCGAGAGGATATGATGAAATGATGAAAAGGTGAAGCCTTAATTTTTAAAACAATGCAAATTCGTATTCAGTATGCGAACTACGAGTTAACTCACAAATTTTTGTTTTAATGCAGACTTTTTTCTCAGAGAGTTAGTTCAAGCTGAAAATAAACGAAGGGTGCTTACTCTGTTCGTTCTGTGATGTGTTGGCTATTGCTTGCCAAAAAGTTTTTTTCCTGGCCTAGTATTTTATAGAATGTGTTCTCAAATTAAGGTGGTGGTGGTGGTGGTGAGAGAGAGAGAAAAGTGAAGTGGCATTATGTTTAATGACGAAGGCATGCGATGAAACATAAACACATAAAAATACATCAAGCTTACTATAATTTCCATTGAACATGGCCTAATCTTTCTATCCATACCTCCTCAGCAGCAGCAGCAGTAATTTGTTTTTTTGGAAGCATGAGCGAATCAGTATTGCTTCTTTGATCATATTATGTTTCATTATTCTCTTAAGTACTCTATTATTCTATAACAAGGCAAGATAGAGAGAGAGAGTGTGTATATATCTTGTTGTAAAACTTGGCATTGGTAATCAAGGTCTCAATCTACACATGAAACCCTGTTTTGCATTAAATAACCATAAAAATAATTATATGTGTAATAGCTACGAGAGAAGATATGAAAAGACGGGAAATGGGCTAATGTAAAAAACTCTGTGCCAGCTTTTAAAATCCTGAGAGAGAAAAAAACTACCTCAATAATCCTTTTCTTAGTTTACATTACACATCATCAGAGAGACTCTGTAATAAAATATATGCATTAGGTATACTGCTGTTTATATACATAATATGTAAAGTTAATGAATTAATAATAAAAAGCAGAATAATCTTTATCGATTGCTTTCACAATAAGAGACTGTTTTGTAGAGAAACTTTCTCACTAATTTATTTTGCCAGCACCAACAAACACAACCTTTTTCGTAAATAAACAATTACTTGTGCAATCCATTTATTGTCAGTTTTTGGATTCGGGTTATTTGTCGAGGGTCATTTTATATAGGAAGAACGCCAAGTTAAGCACTTTCCATATTATACCATCTAGTAAATATATATGTGTGTATCTTTTAAGAAGAATGCGCCTTGTTTGATGAAAATTTGTAAGGACGCACACGATGAAAATTTGTTTGTTGAATGCATTTAAATTCCAAGCAGGAATTTTCGCAGGATGACAAGGGGTGGTGGTGGAAGGGAATTGTGTGTGTGTGCGGCTGTTGGTGATGATGTTGATGGAGGAATTCCAATAATTCTTTCTTGTTTTGTCTACACCACCACCGTCGTCGTCGCCGCTTTATACTTTCACTTGCAGTAATACAAACTCTAAAAGAGTGCTTCTTTTTTCTGCTACAAGAGTTTTTGCTGTTGCTGATTTGCGTTATTTTTTATACTTTTTTTTTCTTCCTGAAGAGAAGTAAAAGGACGTGACATGGCACGTCTAAAAAGTTGCGAGAGTGAAAGTTATACACAAATGTTTAGCAATCGTATGTAAAATGTGCAGTATACTTACTTTTGAGTGGTTGATAGTTTGCATGAGAAAAGATTTTTTTTAAACAAATCCAAAAGGCAAAAAAGGCGTCTATTTTTCCTCTCTAAAAAACTTGGTTGCTGACTCATTTTGCTGCGTCAGTGTCCAAAAAACTGCTCACATATTATTATTGCACGAGAGATTTATGGGATTCATCAGAGTAGTGAGAGCGAGGAAGAGAGGCGGTGAAATAGTGTGTGCTCCCACTCTAATTAGTATTTTACAACCGTGCCACTAACCCAACAAAGCAGGCAAAGGGTGGTGTACATCTTAACATCATCAGGAACAACTTTCTCTCTCAAAATATATTTTTTTCTTTCTCTACCCAAGCGGTGCGGTTGAAATAAGAGCTTAACCGCTGAAAACTTGGAAGTATGTAGCTGTCTGCCTTTGTGATGTGATGGAGAAAAAAAAATAGAAAAAATATATACCAGCAAATTGCTGAACCTAAACGAACCCAACTTGTTACAAGCAAGTGCGCCGAGCCAAAATAGACATGAATACAAGTACCTGTAAACTTACAACCTTGTTTCACCTTTTCCTCCTAAACATGTTTTTGTAAAATGTACCTTATCTTCTGTAGCTATATTGGTGGATGAGTTGAGCCGCCTGTCCTGTCGTATTTTAAAGAATGGAACTGACTCCTCTTTCTCATGTCAAATGAAGTGTCACCGTTTGGACTCTGTTCAAAAACGTATGCAAATTCAAATTATGTAGAAGTGATGCTTTTCTCTCCTGCTCTTGGGGATCTAGTTTTGCTTCTTTTCTTCGGTGGAACAACAACACAAGGAACAACTTGCTAGATGAGAATACATGGATTACAATAATGAACCATTATAACCCTTTCAACAACTTGATAGCCTTCTCCACTGGCACGACCGTACATTATGCATGCTTTTTACTTGTTACATTAGAGCTCTTACAAGAGTAGTACACGCAGAGTAGTTGTATATTTATCGATCCTTCTTCTTTCCATTTTCATCCATACACATGCAAAAGTAAGTGTATTCGGAGAGAGAAAAAAAGTTAAATCCGGGTCCTCGAAAATGAGATAGGCAATTCATTTGAAATTTCCAGACAGAGAAAAAAAAAGTTGCGATAAAAATGATATCTTCTGGCTTAGTCATGCAAGTAATTTCCAAGTCCATTAGTGATCACAAAGGATCGATCTAGAAAATTAAACATTTTCTCCCTTCTCCTCTTGAAAATGATGGTGTGTGCGTCTGCCCCTCTATTTTCCTTTCTTCCTTGTGTAAACATCAAAAATATATTCTCTACCTATTGAATTCATCAGTCACCACAAGAAAAGATACAAATAAATGGGTAGTGAGTGAGTGAAAAGCAAGCAAAGCCCGTATCTTATTCTGCGGAAATGGTATTGAGTGGTTGGTGTACAGTTGAAAAACCAGCAGAGCGGTAGCATTGCAACTTGGTTCATCATCAAAGGAATGCTTGCGAAAAACAACAAACAAGCAAATTGAATGTAAAGTATACACCGAGATAAATTACATGATAGACATATTCCCTCGATTTTCTCTCTCTTGTTCCACTGTGTATTGTCCTTGTAATTTTTTCAATCTATTTCAAGTGGAAGTTTATAAAATGAAAGTGGATTTTCTACACTGGGCACACAGTGCAGTGTGTGTATAGAGAGATTCTTCAATTTAGCCTCATATTTTGTACATTGAAGAGGTTTTCTTGTTACATTCCACTTCGTCTTGTTTTTCCTTGTTTTCCCAACAGATAAAAGAAAATCCCCAAATGGAAGAAAACAATGTATTAGAACTAGGAGAATTTTTACGTAAGCAAGTTGAAATGAAAAGCAAATGGATGAATGAATTCATGTAACCGAAATTAGCAAAGGAGCATAGGCATTTTCTTTAAATAAAAGAGCGAAAGGTAAAGCAAGACAGACAAACAGTCTAAAAATCTTAAAAACTCATATGATTCCATAATTCCATACCGAATTCCGTATGCACGATACAAATTTGTTGAAAAAAAAGTTTCTACCACTTTATATTTTTTGCTTTATCCATTTTTAGTTTTTATTTCCAGGAAATAAATCATGTCGTAA
Source organism: Entomobrya multifasciata (assembly GCA_034693345.1). NCBI lineage: Eukaryota > Metazoa > Arthropoda > Collembola > Entomobryomorpha > Entomobryidae > Entomobrya > Entomobrya multifasciata. The sequence goes on from JAQFXM010000201.1 coordinate 29,662, forward strand.
CACATTAGTGAAGCTAGTTTGAACTAGTCAACAGCAGCAGCTAGGATCAATTTAAAAGAATGCAAAATAGCACGTCATGAAATGTATAAAAGTGTTTTCAGTTTGATTGAAGACCTTTCGTCATGCCGTTGCAGAGAGAGCATTTCCATATTTCTCGCTTTGTACTTTTCCGTAACATTTATATAATATAGCCTAGATTTTTATCTTTCTTTTATGTTATTTCGTCCTATGACTTTAATTTTTATACGGTGGATGGAGGATTAAATGCGGCACGTGTATAAACATAAGTATGCTGTGTGCTTCTGTGTTTGACGAAATGAACTGACTTGGAATTTACTTTTTCCGAGAAAACGGCAAAGGAAATCAATGGCTTATGAAAGTCGTTCTTTTGAACTCCCTTCAAGCAAAAGACAAGCATAAGGGAGAAGGCAAGCACACTCAAAGCAATCCGCTTACACTAATGGATCCTACTCATTAATTTATTATTTTAAAAATAATACTCAATTTTACGAAGAATTACCTGTTTTTCTATTTCCTGTTTCTTGGTTCATTTTCTAATATATTTTAAAAACATTTAAAGGCTCTACGAATGATGATGACCCCATTTTATATTTGATATGATGATGGCTAATCACACTTCATAGAATGATCGGATTTTTTTTCTGGGTAACTATAAAGTTTTTGGATACGACCATCATTATCATCATCATCATCACTACCGATAAGGAGGCCAAATAATCTGCCCACTTCCATTCATTCCTCCTCACCCATACAGGCTACCTCCTATATTTTTCGCCAAAAGGCTGGAATTATTCTTGGCACATTTTTATCATAATATTATCCAGCCTCCGTGGTAAATGATGGTGGTGGTATGGTAGTTGGTATCAAGCCCGCAGCAAATAGTACCAAAGTCGCATCGAAGCAGATAATAATTATCAGAGTCCAATTACAGCCCTTTGGCTTGAAAATCCAAGTGTAGATGTGTGTAGATGTGTAAGCGGTGGTGGTTCGTTAACCCTTTAGTCCGATGATTGTCACTGTTGTGGTGATGGCGGTGGTGGTGGCCAAGGGAGAATATGGTTTGGTGTGGTCTCGAGCCATGCCCTAATAATACCATAAACATGAGCCAAAAAGTAGCATGATGATTCAAGAAAGAGAGAGAGATGCTTTTCCTATTCCATATTATATTCTATGTAGCTCTTTTGGAAAGTGATATGAGCCAAAAAATATATATGTATGTACTTTACTCTCCTTTAAAAAAACACATTATTACCGACATATGTATACGTTTAGCTTTTGGCAAACTTTTTTATGATTCACGGAAGCAATTTAACCAGCAAGCGGGATCTAATGTCAATGACGACGATCCAAAGGAGAGTAACGGTATGCTCACAGTAGTGTGTATGCTATCAACTGTATTTTTATTATATGAATAGTTTACGTACTTTAGTTCAAATATACAATAGAATTTTTATACGCAGGAAATGAGTGCCCTTTTCGCTCTCAGTAAAGAAGAAGAAGAAGACGACTCAGGGAAAAATAGAGAGAGACCCTCTATCGCTCTCTTTCTCTTTTTCCCCTTCTCCTTCGTAAGTTTACTTTTCATTTCTTGAACAAGTTGCCATTGAGCACAGAAGAGAGAAATAATAATAATAACTCTGAGCTCCCCGCCATCAATCCCTCTAACAACATTGTAACATAACAGAAGAGAGAGAGAGAGTGGAGAAGTGGAGTAGTTTGTTAATTGGTAGTGGAGGAGGATTGGCGGAGAAGAAATCATTTTTTAGATTTTTTTTTCTTTTGAAGGGAAAAAAAGGCAACATAATGTGGAAACTTTGAAAACTTTTTATTCTGGCTTCCTTTCTACTTTTTTTCTTTCTTTTCTAGAATTCCTTTTTGTAATTCTGTTCATTTTCAAGGGAAGTAGTACGTGCGTATTTATTTGAATATACCTGCAGCATAATAGGCCATATGTATCATTTTTAAATGGACTTTGAACTGACTGAGAGAAAGAAGGAGAGAGAGAGAGGTCGTTTAGAAAATAAGATGAGGACACATAATACAGTAATACACTTCTACGTGCTTGACTATTTGATGGCCTACACACAACAAGCGGCTCATCTCTCATGATGAAATAGAAAGTTTTCCATTTCTGAAAATGGCCGGGACACAGATATCCAGACATACATACAGATAGACAGAAAAGATGGTATCATCACTTCTCCTCTTGTAAATAAAAATGTACTCCTGTATGGAAAAAAAAGTTTCCCCTTTTTCTGGTATTCCTCGGAATTTTGCCATTTTCTCATGTACATCATTATCATCTTTTATCCAAGTAGTAAGAAAAAAAGTCCTTTGGCTCTATTGAAAAAAGTAAAGAATAAAAAAGGGGAATAAGATGGTAATCTTTTCAGGTATTCAATTTTTATAGCTCGTTATTCAACATTATTCACACTGTCACAGTGCCAAAGAGAAACTACACAATCTGTAGAGGAAAAAGGGAATCGGGCAAATAACAGATGAAATGAATCCGCCTTTACGATTTCCACTATATTTTAGTTAACATTTCACACTCACATAAGCTTTTTCATGGAATGGGAATCGGTGAAGTAGAAAATTTTAAAAGGAGAGTTGTAAAATATGCCAATAATATATTTGCCGTGAAGGGATGCAGAGATACATGACTTCCCCGAAAAAAATTGTCGCTTGTTGCGTTTTATCGGTTTATGAATAGGCAGTAGGTAAATAAATTAATGTGAAACCCAATAAGAGATTTTCTATAGATCTCTGCAGAGGAATGTCTCGAAATAATAGATTGTAAAGAAAGGATTATCCCTTGCAACATACATACTTGCATGTCTGCTTTCAGCGGATTGAAAGAAGGTAAAAGAGAACATTATGGACATGGACATGCATAGCATCATGCAATGCAAGTAAAAAATAATAAATTGAACTCGGATCGATGAGTTCACTAACTGAAGGAGGAGCAGTGGGCATTCCAAAAAAAAGCATGCATACAATATTGTACACCATATGTATATTTATTAAAGAAACTGGAATGGTTTTTTTGATATCCTCTTCAGAACATTCGATTTTGCTCTGCTGCTGCTGTATGTCCTGTCCTTCACCTTTCGTGGATATAATCTTCTGGATATTTTCTAGCTTTTCCTTCACAGATGGATTATTGAATGGAGCCGGTGTGTGTGCATGGTGGGTGGAGTTGGTGCTCTCTGATGTCTATGTGATGTGTAGTGTAAGTAGTGATGATGCTACAAAGGAAAACGTAGACTTTTCTTTTTTTGCTATTTCACTTTCTCATTCATTCTTCCTTTAGTATATATAAGATGATGATGCCACTTTTTTCTGGTAAATACAGTCCAGTTTCCAGTTCCACTTCTCTGCTCCTGTCATCATCATCATACGCCCATCTATCAAATGATGCCTACACGCAAGTAGTACAAACACTACACACTTCACTTTATTTCTGTGATGCTCTTCTTCATCTGGTAACACCTGCATTTGTATATACATATATTATCCTCATGATCATCTATCTGGTCCGCCGCCTCCTCTTCTCTCTCGCAACAAACAGCCATCATTCATTTCCAAAGGGATAAAATTCAATTTGATACAAGTGAGTTTTCGTGGTGGTTATACATATGAATGTATTTTGTGCAAGTAACGGTTACTCCATTACATAATACACCCACCATCCAAACTATGGAGAAGCAGATTTATTGGCAAACATATGTTTCATTTTCTTTACTCCTACATCCACAACTGACTTTACTTAAAGATGGCTTGACTGACTACTGACTACATATACATAACATACATAAAATAATATGATTATTATATATTCCACTTTCTCGTGAGAGAGAGAGAGAGCTTATCCCAAAGACTAAGAATATAGAAAGCAGAAAGCAGACATACTGACAGAAAACGACGTGAGAAGAAAAAGGAAAGGCATTCGAGTGAAACACGTGGCTCATGATGGTTCATCGTTACTCTTACGATTACATGATATTATTCCATGTCATTTTCTTCCAGAGTTGCTTGATACACAGGCACACAGGTTATTATTATACTTATAATGGCATTTCCCTCGAGTGGTGTTAAGTGCTAAATCCAAGCTTGCCTGGTTTGGTGGACTAGTGGAAGAATAAACGACAGGCAAAATTGCATTTTACGAGGTAATATGTTCATATCTGCTTACATGTGTATAAATTATATAAGAAATAGTATACATTCATGAATGACAATGTATCATGTTTTCTTGGAGTTTCGTTTCATCGACGGAGGATATTGGCATATTTATTATAACTTTTTTTTCTACAAGAAAACAGGGCTATTATTCTTATAAAAGGAAATACTAAGAAAATGATAATAGTATGCGTAGAAGAATCGACATCGGAAAGAATGACAGGAACAAGTAAGTCAAGTCATCGTATTATTATTGCTTGCAATCTAGATTTTTTTGTGCTTGTCAAAAGAAGGAAGAAAGAGACATGGAATATTTTTTTGTTATGCCTGCAGAGAAAAATACAAGTCCTTCTTCATTGCAATTCTTGCTTACGTCTTTCTTGTTGAAACACAACACGTCCAGGTAAATATTTATTTTTTCTATTTGGAAGCCGTACTGCAGACTGCTTGATACACATAAAATATGATGATGCGTCCTGTGCCATTGCCATTCTAGATGTTTACTTTAGTTGGCTACGAGGGAAATGTAACATTATACTGTTATCAATAAAAATATATGTGATGACTAAGTTCAAGAAAATGTCTCAAAACATCTTGTCTTTGAAAATAATAAAAAACAAAATGTACCTTCATAAACGACATATTGCATTGACAAAGTAAAGCAGCGTGTGGCTTGGCTTTTGAGTGTGAGCAAAAAGCCTCACTTTTCGTTTCGTTGACTTGCTCTAGCTCTCTAGCTTATCATTATCAACAACCTCATGAACTGGTTATTATGGTTTTCATACTTAGATTATCGATACAATTTTCGGGTTTTCCATGCAAGCAGTTATTATAAGAAAAATAACAAACAGGAAAACTAGAGGAACCAGTTGAAGACCAAAAACTTTCCTCACGTATTAACCAGCTCACTACATCACATAATAATCATCATCATCATCTTACAATTTATATATCAACTTATGTACTTTTAATGGCTTTTCCGTACAGTGTAGCCAAAGTCGCATGATGATATATAGGCATACTTTTATAATTACAGCGATGCGATAGTGCTGTTGAACTGAGTTGACTGGGATTCATTAATGAGCTTCTGCTCTGAGGCTGAGACTCTGGTGAGTAGAAGCTGTTGTTATTGCGTAAGTCAAGTTGCAAAGTTAAAGCAGAAAATAACACATAGTTAGGGTGTCGCGCCGCCGTCTTCTATCCTGTCTCTTGATATCGTGTCGGGTGTCTCACACAACTTTACATTCTTTAGCTTAGAAGAAAAGTACCAAAAATAATAATCTTTTGGGACTCACGTACTTTGGACATAATGATTGTATTTTTGATAAGATGGTACTTAAATAAGAATGCACATGGCACGACTTTAAAAAGGATTTTAGGATTATAATGGTCTATTACCACAGCCATCAGTGCACCCATATACAATACATGCTATGCTTTAAAAAACAAAATGTGAAAAAATATTTATAACAAAACCATACATTTAAGTGTTTCGGCGATTTAGCACATTTAATCACAATAAAGAAGCTATGTAGCTAGTAGCTATACTATTCATGTGTGCACGAACACAATAGTTATACTGACAGTAGTAATCGTGGCCGTGCATGGCATTGTCATCATCATCATCACCATTCCTGATCGTCGTCCGAGGGAGAGAAGCGACTTTTTGACTAGTTAGCATTTAGCATTTGCATAAAGACCATTTCAGTGTTTTCTTATCATCAGCCCGTCAGTTATTTTCGGTGTTTGGGTCTCGGAGAAAATAGTAGTTTTTCTGTTAAATTGTATAAGTGTGGCGGTTGTGTTTGGTGCTGGAAGGAAATTCTAGTGTTTGTTGCATATTATTTTCTGGTGAGTTGGCAGTTGGCCCTGCCATTTCCCATTTAAAAGTTTTATGTACTCGTCGTAAATAATAACAGTAATGCTTTTCTAGGCTGGTGCTCTTGCTCCTCTCCGTTTCAGTTCAGTAGTACTCGCCCTTGTGCGTTTTTTTTCTGTATCGTGTCGGGTTTTCAAAGCCACTCCACTCGAGTCGAGTCTTTGACTGTGACTCTGAGTGAATGCTTATCATCTTGATAAAAAATGTTGATATCTAAATTAATCCAATAATTTATGCGATACAAACAGAGCAAATACAGCCCAGCCCAGAGACCATTATATGCACGCCTTTTCCCTTTATGTCAAATATACAAGCATTTGTTGTCATTGCATTGGAAAAGAGGCTTTTCTGGAATTGCTTAATGCTATACGCTATGGTCTGATGATGATGATTATAATGGTGATGGAGTGATAATGTCTCTTTTAACTATTCATTTTGATTGTGAATGTAGGAGAACTGGAGTAAAAATTTGGGAACAAGGAACGACTAGGGAAAAACGGAAGGAGGAGTTGAGCCACACCATTGACATCATCCTTCATCCTTGGTGCCACTGTACTACATTTAATACATAGACGAGTCATCCTGGTATAATGAGTTGGCTACAAAGTTTGCGTGGTAAGTGTGCTGTTGTGACAGGCTCGACAAGTGGGATCGGATGGGGCATTGCCAGTCAGTTTGCCAAAGCTGGTTGTAAGGTTCTCTTCCATGGACTGGAAAAGGAGAATCAAGTGTCCAATCTGAGAGATGAGTTGGCGTCCTTGTCAAATGACAAGGTTGTCTACTCCTCGGCCAATCTGGCAGATCCATCGCAGTGTCAGGAGCTGATTGAACAGGCCACAAGGGACCTGGGAAAAGTTGATATTCTGGTATACTCTAATTATATCATAAAATAAGTCAATTATAATATTCATTAAGTAAAAAGCATACAATATGCATATATACACTTATTTACATATGTTGAATATGTAGGTAAACAATGCTGGCGTACAACATACAGCTTCTGTCCAGGATTTTCCTGTGGAAAAGTGGGAGTATTTGATGGGAGTAAATTTGAACGCTCCATTCCATTTGACTCGCCATGTCATTTCCCAAATGTATGAGAGAAACTGGGGAAGACTCATTCACATTGCTAGTGCACACGGTAGAGTGGCGTCCAAGAACAAAACAGCTTATTGTGCGACTAAGCACGGAATAATAGGATTTTCCAAGAGTGTCGGTTTGGAGGCAGCGGGAACAGGCGTTACGAGTAACTGCATCTGTCCAGGTTGGGTTTTAACTCCCTTGGTAAAAAAGCAAATAGAACGCATATCTAATGAGAAGGGAATCAGTTTCGATGAGGCGAAAATGGAATTGCTCCTGGAAAAGCAGCCTAGTGGACAATTTGTTCAGCCGGAAGATCTTGGCGCCTTGGCAGTCTTTCTGAGCACGGACGCCGCGTCCCAAGCTCAAGGTCTTTTTCAATAAAATTGCTTTCTAATTGAAATTAAATGGCTTAAATATTAATGAGAGGATTTTCCCAATAATATGAATAGGTGGAGTATACACTTTAGATGGAGCGTGGACCGTACCTTAAATAACGTGTACACATACATATATATATTTTCTGGTTATCTTCCAAGATGATGATTGTGTGCTATTTTATTTTCATATTTCTTGACTGAATGGATTGCAAAAATAAATGAAAACATTCAGCATTACCATTATTATTTAAATTATTTCATTCCACGAAAGGAAAAATAAAGGTCCATACTGTATATGAATTGCATTGCCAACAGGGAATTGCATGAAAAATGTCATCAAAGAAAGTGCCAAGAAATTTTCTTTCATAGCGTCTGTGCTCTGGTCTAGCCCTCTTTTTTACTTGAACATCCTTGCCATGTCATACCATTTCCTTATGATGAAAATGATGATGGAATGTGGAATTCTTTTGAGTTTTTTAAAAATATATAGAGCACCGTAATATCAGCTAAAACGCAGGAGCATCACAGCCCTCCTCGTGTCACATGCACGACAAGAATGGGATGGAAGATGGGATGATGCATGTAGCTTCATATGTGCAATTTCATTTTCATACCGTGTCGGATGACATATTCTCATAAAATATTCATGTTTTCAGATGAGCAAGGTCATTATATCATTTTTTCATAGAACGCCATGGCAGCCTGGTGGTGGTGGATTGGATATGGTGCACCTACAAAAAATATACATAGTTTTACTTTGGCTATGTTGTGTGCATCATATCATACCACTGCAATAAAAACTTTTAACTGCTTTTTATTCCCAAAAAATCTCTGGACGTTCAAAAATGGTATGGCAAATAGCAGATATTAAATAAATCATTTGTTGGAATGTACACCGAGTGAGTAGAGAGGGGGGAGAGAAAATATGGATATATTTATTTAAAACACAAGACAGCATAAAACAGCAGACAGCAAATGGCATTAGTAATAGTTTTGCTTCGTGCCGAAGACTATCCCTTTTTAGAAAAGGGGAAAGGAAATGATATATAAACAAAATGTCATGACTGAGTAATGGAAAGTGGAATTTATGGTTGCCAGCATAGAATATTCAGAAGGAGGCTCTCAGTCAGTTTCACCTTCCACTGACTAACAAGTTGCTTATAGTCTTGTTGCTGTAGTTGTCACCCACAGGGTACCCCACACAGATAAATTGGCTGTTTGGTATAGTTATGGCCTGTGTGTGTAGCCAACCAAACCATAGGACAAGAACAAGAAAAAAAGGTCGTTTGCCGTCCTGTTGTTGTCAGTTGTCAACAAACAGTTTTATCATTCTAATTATTTGTTGGTCATTCAATTTTAAAATGGTATTCATTTAGTCTATGCTTCCAGAAAAAACTCCTTTTTAAGGAAGTATCTTTATTGATCTTACATCTTACAGCATAACCACCATGCCATTTCAACTATGACTATTTTATTAGCCGCCCTTCACTCCCTCTCGGTCGGTCGGTCTTTTTAGTTCTTGTTGACTTTCCCGACAAGATTGAGAGTACAAATTATTGTGAAATATCTGCGTTTGGAGAGAGAGAGAGAAAACGAACGAGCTATCATTACCACAACCTCAAAAGTACTATTTACCCTAAAAACAAAATAATATACTCTCTTGCTCTCTGTGTGAGTACACTGCACTTGTTCTCTGTTCCTGTCCTCCTTGCATTTCTTGTACTAAAACATGAGCTCAAACTCAAACCACCACCACCACCACTCTTTCAACATATTATGTATACAAGCTTTAAAAAAAGAAAGGGAAACCACCTCTTCCTCCCTTCCACTTCTCCCAAAGCCACCGCTCTTCTCATAGCTCTCTCTCTTCTCTCCTCTCTCAAACTCTCATATTCTTTTAATACTTGACTTGAACTGAACGAAAGCAAAGCACCAAAGTAGCAAAGAACGCTGCTCCTGAAATACTCTTGTCGACTTGGATTGCTCGGGCAGTTGAGTTTCGTAGCAGCTCTGCGGTGCACATCCACTACATCAACAACACAAGAGACAAAAACCTGCTTGGAACATCGTCATCATCATCATCATCTCACCATGTCCTTTCAGCTTTCACTCTCACACATATCCACTTTCCTTAACTTTCTTTTAAACACATAACCTCAGTGAAAATTCTTGTGTGTAGCGAAAAAAAACATTAGTCGAAAATAAAACAATGCCATGATGATAGCGCATCACGGCGGCACTCTACAACTCCTTCTTTTTCTTTCGTCGTCTTCGTCGTTGGAGTAACGAGTTTCTCCATTAATCAGATCCACGTATTGTCGTTCATTCCCCATTAAAGTTGTTTGCCTTGTCGTTCGTTAAAGCTGTAGAAGAAGAGGAGCATTTTTATCCTAACAAGTCAACTTTCCGAAACAGAGACATCCACTTAATTAAAAAGAGAAAAAATATCCGATAAGACTCTGCCTACTTCCAATATATCCAGTTGAAAAGTTTCTTTCCTACTTTACAATTATACTACAAGTACAGTTTGTGTATGTAATAATTATTATCATTGGATTTTTATCTGAGAAAATTGTTCAACTTGCACTGCATCGAAATAAGTTCATTCATTCATTGCACACGAGACAAAGTAATAGCGCAAGTTTGAGTGTTGGCTTTTTTTCTCAGAGTAAAAAGTAATCTAAGAAGAGAGGAAAAAACTGTGCTAATGTTTTTTCCATCCAGCCTTGTAGTCACTTTTCCTTTTAGTCGGTCGGTCCACCATGGAAAAAAAAGTCAACTGAAATAAAAAGGAAATCGATTACAATTATATCACCCTAAAAAAAGCTGCTACTATATACTTTACAGCTTTACAGAAAAGACCATCTCAAAAAATTACACACTCACCATTTTTTTTGTATTTTCTGCTGGTCCCCGCAAAATAAAAAGAGATTGTGGTCTAGTCGGGTTATTAGTGTGTGCAGAACATTTATAATACTTGAAATATAATAGTGTGCAATATACATGTTTTCTTTTCCCCGAAAGAAAGTTGATATTACTACAATTACCCGGCACACAATTTTCAAGTGTTTATTGTGCTAATATAATGGGACAATAGTATATTGTTTTCCACCGCATTGTATAAGAGCTGTGTGTAGAGAAATGAGCAATACAGTAAATATCGCCGCTGGTATCCTGTTTTTTTAAAGATGGAGCAGCTGGACAAGAAAATAAAACTCATTAATATTCTGCAAGATTCCTCTTGTTGACCATCGTTTTCGTCTTGTTCAGAAACAGGGAAACAGCAAATTCCATTGTTTTTATCTGGAAAGATAGGGAGACAATATAATACAAATACAATACGCTCAAATACAAGAACAAGAACAAACGGCTAACTAACAAGGCTTCTTATTAAAAATATCTTTATTCCACTACAATTCTTCCCCTGGAAGTCTTCTTCTCCTTTTGCTCAAATTCGTCTTTACACAAAAAAAATAAGTTGAAAACACATTCCATCTTGAAAACGCTCGTTTGTTCTGAGGCATCATCATCAAGAGAGAAAAGCTCACCCACACAAAAAAAAACAAGCCAGTGGTCTGTTTGAGAAGCCGTGGTCCATCATTAGTAAGCAACCATCTGGTTTCATCTTTTTTTATTTTATCTGGACGAGAAACGAATGTGTGTGTATATATTTTTTTGTGAAGAGGGAAAAGACGTGAATGCCAACAAGCAAAAAAAATAGAGTGAGTGAACGAGAGAGAAAGTGAAAGAGAAAAGAAAGAGGTGTCTAGTGAAAATTTTCAGTGGGCTTGATTCCTTTTGAATGCTTCCTTGTTGCATATATACTGTTGTAGTGTGTGTTTTTTTCAGGGATAAATCGGAATTTTGACAAGATTTCCCGTGAGACTTGAAAGAGAGAGTTGGGAGCTTGTGTGCTCTTCTCTTCTAATAGCAAGGGGCAAAGGAAGAAAAGGGGCTAACTGTGAGTGAAGTGAACGGTGAACTAATCTTTTTTGCAGAAAAACAGAAGCTCTATGGAAAGTAAAGTAGATGTGCATGTTTGATGGCGGTGGTCTTGCTGTGAGAGTTAATCAGACTCTTGATCTCCTTTTGTACCATACCACTACAAGCTATACTATAGCAAATACTTTCTCGCTACATAACCGTCATGTTGATCATCATCAGCAGAAGCATTGAAGAAGGAAAAAGGAAAGCCCAAGAGCCATAAACTCTATTAGAATTACATCCTATAATCATCATTGCATGTAGATAGATAATAGAAGAAAAATATACATCTACTACTACATACCATGTTATATCTAAGCTCTAGAAGTAAAGCCCACCAAACACTTCTTTAACAGCGAAACTGTATCTTTTAACATTATTATTATTATTGTTGTACTACATGCAATCCCGTGCAAGAGGGAGCTCTCTCAAAAAATAAAACTCACTTTTTACCTTTGATTTCACTCTCGTCTTCTCTCTTCACCGCCGCCGTCTTTTCATACTTTATACTTGGCCCAGCAGCCATCAATCCCAAAACGTGTGTTGTACGCGAGGATTTAGGAAGAGTAAAGCGCATAAAAGCTGGACCTTTGTGCGGTCTGCCTGCCCTATATCCTAACGAAATACAAGTAAGAACTATACTATATATATCAAGCATCTTTTACAAGCACATGTATAATCTATTAGGTGAGTTGCAATGGGATTAAATGGATTTTCCCTTTTATGCAAGTACACCACATACACAAAGTACACATCTTCCACATAAATAGGCTTTGCTGAAGGAAGAAAAGAGAAAGCAACTCCCTGATGCTCATACTCATATTCCCATATCCTTCTAAAACTGACAGTTAGTGAGTATGATAATAATAGTAATGATAAAAGTTAATATTATGCATTATGACTATTATTATACTCACGCGGTTGTCCTGAGAGAAGGTTTGTGTCCCTATACTGTATACATATTTACCTAGCTAGTTTTGAGTCTGAGTCGTCACAAGCTTTATTTTATTCGGTTGGCTATTCATGATGATACACTTGGATGGCTTGCTTTTTGGAAAATGACTACTGGAATGATTTTGGTTGCCAAAAATCTGCGTGTGACATACAGCATGATATATAATTCCAAGAACCACTTTTTGTTTCATTTACACACTCTGACTAAAGCTGTTGGACTAATTATTATTCTTTCCAGAAGAGAAGAGAGAGAAAAGGAGGAGAGAAAAATAAAACCTGCTGCTACACAAAATCTCCACACTACTACTGGAATCTGGAACTTGACTGGAGGAAGAAGAGCTATAAAACGAAAGCCAAAATTTTTTATACAAAACTAACCGACTTTCCACTACTCTGCGTAAGAAAAACATAGGTAAAATGCGGTTTTCAATGTGATATTAATTATCTGCCAAAAATATACATTTTTACTAACATTAACAATCCTACTAAAAATGTTCACTGTTCACTCAGCCAAAACCGACTAACCCACATATTATCTTATGAACATATATCATAAAACATATTGTGTCCTTGATATGACTAACTGACGCCATGTGTTTGTTATGTGTTCTGTTTTCCTAGGAATCTGGGAAATCTGCGAAAGCTTACAAAAGCTGTCTTGTCTGTAGGCATACCAACAACTCTATCCATATATTTTCAGGTAAGATATCCCACGGTTTTGCAAAAACTTGTACATTTACATACGATTTAAAATAGTTCATAAAACTGTTGATGGAATGCACTAAGAAGAATTAATTACTATACTATAATATATTATATAGTTCTTACATATGTGCTCTACTTGCTTCACTGCTTTCATCTCTCATCATGTAATTATTAATAAGTCAACTCATTATTCTACCTACAAATTTTAAGTGATTCTCTGTTAGATCCCTTCTATTTCCTGGTTGCGCAATAAAAAACAAGATAAAAACAAAGTGAGCACACAGAGGGTTCATAAAAGACTGTTGAATTTTACATTTTACATCTTGCAGTTTCCCCCCTCTTCTATTTACTTTACATTAACTTAACTTATTTTATTTTAACGACAAGCAACTTCATTTCACTTCACTCTCAGGGACTTGCATTACATACGCGCGTGTATACGGAGAATACCATGTATTCTACCTACCACCATCGTCATTCCACTCTCTCTCCTCCACTTTCAGAAAAACAGATGCATAAAGTGGTAAATGAACCTTAAAAAGAAAATAGTCAAGTAAACTACTTCCATACTATATAATAATATGCGGTGATGGTAGTAGTGGAGAAAAGGAAAGAGTTTTCCTCTGGTAAAAAGATCTCTTCTTAGGAGAGTAAACAGAGTAGAGTAAGTATATTTTCTCAGTCCTTCTATCCCCTTCTCAAATACTTTCACTAATATCATGTGAAAACATGAAGAAAAACACACAAAAGAAAAACAAAAGGAAAAAAAGTTTTCATGTTCACTTCATTGTTTAGCATAGACACATATTAGACTAAACATTTATGTATATTTATGTTAGATGCTTACGTTACGTCTTTTCTGTAAATATTGTATGTAAATGACACACAGACCGAAAGAAAGAGAGAGAGAGAGCAAAATGAGTACACACAAACAAAATAAGGAAACAAAAACAAGCAATGAAACTGAACAAACAAGATGAGTAGGAGGGAGAAAAAAATAAGAGAGTACATACGAGAAGATGTGATGAGATGAAACAAGTTAAGAGACAAGTTTAGGTTTTTTATTTTGTTTGGTTTTTGGCTTCTGGAAAAAAAACGACAGCGGTGAATGTAGAAGAAGAAGGAAATATAAATAATGTTTTCCGTTCAGACATAATAACCATATATATAGTATAAAGTACAAAATGTATATATTCAAGTCAATCGAGTAGCATTTTGGTTGTTGATAACGTTAAATCCATTTTTGGTGGATGGGATGAGATGAGGTCTCGACATACGTACGTGTGCGGAAAAATTGAGAAAAGATGGGTACTTGCTCTTGCAATAGATGGTTTTTTCTCTCTGGTGATGGGATGGTATGGTGGTGGTGAGACAAGAGAAAAAATGGGAATTATTCATGAGCGTCTTCTTTTTATACTTCTTTGGGTTATTCTACTGCTGTGAGTGAAGTGGGTCGCATGTAGAAAAGTAGGAGAGGAAAGGTTGAAGGACGAAAAAAATGCTATTGCTTTGCAAACTAAACACAAAAATAATATTATTGGGTTGCATGGTTGCATGCAACTGTGATATGGTCACATATTTTCTCTCTTTACGACTAAAAACTACATCTTGTATACACACGGAAAAATAAGATAGTGAGAGAGAGAAATAGGCAGAGCCGGAAACAGAGTCACAAGACACAATATCATCATCATCACATTTGCAATGCATGAAAAAGCAGAAAGGGGAGATGGAAAATGGCAACACACATTCATAATATTCCTTACGACACGACGTGTCCCTCTTGTTCCCTAATTCTATATTATATTTCTGTAATACATGCAAAAATATACAGAATTTATGTATATAAAAAAATATACAAAATGTGTATACATGTGAAACATGTGTGTATTGTCCGACATCGTTGTCGTTGATGCCAGAAAAGGAAAATGGAACAGGAAAGATGAATATGTTTTGTCTTGACTTCCTTCCCCCAAGTTCACATGCATTTATCACAAAAAGAACAATTCTTACAGGAATTTGTTAACAGAGAGGTGAAGCAAGCTTGCTAGATTGTTCCCTCAGTCTGAGATTGCAAAAGAGTGCTGACTAACTAAAGCTAGTAAAGTGCGGATTTGAAGAGTGATGGTGATCATGATGATGTCTCTCTTAAAAAAGTTTTTTGAAAAGAAAAATGCTTTCGTGTCGTCCGGCAGTCAGTCTTGAGTGGAAAAACGTCCACGAACTGCGTGGCAGCACCCTTGACTCAACTCCTCATTTACAGGTTTTCCTCATCGTGTGTCGTTTCGTTTTTTTCCAAGTTCACTCGTGTAGAAATGTGGTTTGTGTGTGGAGGCATTCAGAAAAAAAAGAGTTGTTCATTTCTGCGTTGTTGTTATTTTTCAGGGGGAAAGTGAGCTGGCTAAAAGTTTATCTGATTTTTCTACAGGAAAAGGCCAAGAGCGGAAGTGAAAAGGATAAAAAAAAGTTTTGTTTTTGCTTCAAGTCCCTCTCTTTAAATGAAATGGACAAATAGGTGCTTTTTTTGGTGTGCTGCTGCAATACTTGTTGTAATGGTTGAGTGGCGGTGCGATTGCATGTGGGAGTTGTAAAAAGAAAAGAAGAAAGTTTTTTTTCCTTTCCTGAGGAACCGGTATAACCACTACTCTACCACCACCACTGCCATCACCATATGAAGGACCGAGCATAAAGCTTCTTCTTTTATGCTTAGTCAGTAGTAGTGAGAAAAGTTGGTTTTAGTTTTTTTTTATAAAAAAAAACCTTACTTGAAAAAAATTGTTGGCTGATACCACTCTACTACCACCAAAAGCAAGCAAGTATACACATACCTAGTTGTTTGAGGAGAAAAGGGGAAGTAAAAAAATTAGAAAGTTAAACAACCCCCTACTGGATATATTATACTTACATAGCTACTATGTAGAGAATATGAAGATGTTCGCTGTCTTTAGGCATACCATATATTCAATTCACAACCACCACCACCTCCGTCCTCCACCAACGCAAACACAAACCAGATCAAGTCAGCTTTACTAGGAAAGTAAAGTCTTTTTTTCTTTTGATGGGCTTTTTTGTCTTGCCTTCTTGTGAACAAAAAAAACTTCTTCACTCTTTTGCGGGCCATATTGACTTTTAAGTAGAGTAGAGTTACTTACTCAAGTGAGCAAAAGCAACAGACAGACAAGTAGAGAGAGGGAGAGGGGGAGAGAGAAAGTGAAAAGTGTAGTGAGCATTGAGGAAAGGAAATTACAGTGGTAAACACATTGTCACTAGTCACTACTCAGTCAAGTCAAGTCAGTCAGAGTTTCTTCTCTCTTTTTTTACAGAGGAAAAAAAAACTAGGCTGTAGAGAGAAAGAAAAGTTTATGGAAGGAAAAGAGAAAGAAAGCAAAAAGTAATGTAAATTTTCACCAACTTTTTTTGCCACTTTTCACAATAAATGTGTGTGCTTTAGCCTATATCTTTTCATATATGTATGTTTAGTGTCATTTCATTACATAGGACTAGGACTACTCCACTACTTTTACTACTGTCATACCAAACCACCATACCATCATCACTATCGTCATCATCCTCATTATTATTATTATTATCATAAAAAAGAGAAAAGTTTATAAAACTGAAAGAGAGTTGAAAATGGAAAGAAAAATGCCATTATGTATCCACATACATAACACACAAGTACAAATGCAGAGTTGCCTTAGTGGGTTGTCCTTGATCGTCATCATAATCATCGTGATCATCAAGTCTCCGCACAATTTTTAACAGGAAAATAAATGAGTCAGCTAGTATAAAAAAGTCTAGAGTATTTTTTTAAACTTGTCTTCCAAAGAAATACTTACATTCAGAAAAAAAGTAAGAGAAAGAAAAGTATTTTTTTCTTGCTAAACGAGGAAAACGGCAGTAAAAAAAATTCCGGGGAATGAACAATGTTCCCTGACACTATACACTACTTACTTACTGTACTGGCCAATACCGTGAAATTTGTCATTTTCCCTATTTTTCTGCTTGAGTGAACATGGCAACAACTAAACAAGCTCACAACAGTCTTTGTTGTTATATAAATACATATATATATTTACGATGGCGTAACGGAACACAAAATACTTGGGACATCCCGAGGAGACACACTTTTGATGATACTGCAGCAAAAAAAATTGCATTACTTTTAAAAGAATGCGGTGTGTGTCCTCTTGCTCGAGGCTCCACAAAACGAGTAGCAAA
Organism: Entomobrya multifasciata; assembly: GCA_034693345.1. Taxonomy (NCBI): domain Eukaryota; kingdom Metazoa; phylum Arthropoda; class Collembola; order Entomobryomorpha; family Entomobryidae; genus Entomobrya; species Entomobrya multifasciata. The sequence continues at coordinate 47,068 of JAQFXM010000201.1, forward strand.
ACAACAGGAGTCGCTTATTTTTCTTCAGTGCACCCACCACCACCACTACCAAATAGCGCACACACACTAAACATAATATATAATTTATTTATGGCGAGAGAGAGGCATGAGGTACCGACACGGTTATATGTGTGGCTATGTCACAGAAAAAATATAAAAGCTACTTTTACACTATTTTCCCATATTCGCCTACATTTTTCCCCTCGTCAAAAAAGTAGTGAGAAAGAGGGAGGCAATATCTATCTATCAGACATCTGCGGTTGAAAAGCGACTCCAAAAGACAAGACATGTTAGCAGGACACGACACATGTTTTCATTTTATTTTCTTTGCCCTGCTAAACTAAAAAGCAAGCGGATTTTATCAATCCTCCGGAAAAACTGAGAGTATGTGTGTGGTCGGATAGTGTTATGTGGGTGGATGGATATATATGTGTGGCGAAAGGCAATATCATGAGCCATCATTCCAAGGCACATCACTTTTTCCAGAGAGACTGTTGTCGCTTCCCATGTTGTTTTTCGTCGTGTGAAAATGTGATTGTCACATCTACCGATTCTCAACAGATCTGTTTACAGTTCTGTATCAACAACATCTTTTTGCCATCCATTTCCTCTTTTCCCTTTGGGGAAATAGGAGAAATATCTTGTGAAAGCTTTGTACAATCCAGACACATTTGTAGTCTATTTTACTTCCAATAATTCCACTCACTCAAAAGCTTATACTTCAGGGACGCGCCTGTTGAGAAATGAAGAAAGCCCCCTGATGAAAGCGAAGGGTACAAAACACAAACGCAGAAGCAACTCAATTTCTCATGTTAAATGATCTTGTTGAATGTTTTGATGATTCACAACAGTTTGTTGATTCACAATAATCTGATAAGTTTTGTCTCAGGCAAAAACAAGAAATGAATGGCAATTTCATTTTACTGGCTTTCGCTTTAATTAAATTTTCTCTACTGTCATCAAAAAGGCAATATTGTTGTTGCTCTGCTGTGTGTGTTCCTTCTTGTATGCACGTGGGTGGTAAAACTGGAAATGAAGCAATATAAACAACAACAAAAAGGTTTGCATAATAAAGCAGTCCTATCTTTTGGAATTGAATGGCATCAAATAACCATTCCATTCTTCTCATGTTTATAATTGCATACATTTATTTGTCAACGGTAAACATTTGAAAAATTTTAGTTAAAAAAATAAAAACATGTCACATGATAATAACCGTATTTCATAATGAAAAAGGCTGCTGTAAAAATTCATTGTTGGTGGAAAAATTCCCACACAGAAAAAAAAGTTGTAAGTGCTTTAGAATTTGAACCTTTTAAAAAGCTGTACTGTGTTTTGCTATCAGATAACACAGAACGAGTGGATTGGATAGAATGCTTTTATGCTAACTGTGTCTAGTGTCTAGTCTACTCTATTTTGCTGTTTATTTCTCGAGTGAGTCTTTAGCCCTTTAATGGCCAAGGCAATTTGAAAATAGAAAAAAAAAACTTTACACCGCCACTCCGCTATCACCAACACCACCCCATCTCCAGCTTCTCAAATTACATTTTCACTTGAAACAAATTACGCGTTACTCACTCCTTGTTGTGCTGTGCTGTGTTGTGCATACTACATCCCTTAATCTAAAGAGAAAGTAAACAAGATAGACATAATAGCTGAAATCTCTTTTGTAAAATATTTATTACACGATGCAGACAAGGAAAATGGTGTAGTTTTTTGTTTTTTAAAAGGAAAATGATGAAATGAAGACTTGTTCTTTTCACGAGGGTCACATTTACTCTCTCATGAACTGCTGCTGCTGCTGCGGAACACAAAAAACAAAACAAACACAAAAAGACAAGCATCAAAAAAGCAGCTTGAACAATTTCTCACGCTGATGATGACTACGATGGTGTTTTTGAAAATGAAGTCAAGTTAAAGTCAAGTCAGGCAAAAAGAGGGAGATAGAAAAAGAACAAAATTATTTTTTTCTTTTGTTTGTTTTGAGATTTTTGTAAAGCGTACAGATTAAATCTCTTTTGTGTATTTTTGCTTCTCACTGGCACATTTCACTTGGGAGATTTTTGTTCATTCACTGAAAATTAGAGACTTTTTTTATCACTTTCAAGTTTACTGACTGAGTAGTTTAACAATACATATATTTTTCCACTATTACATTCCGGTTTCTCTGCTTGCGTAAACAAGCACAGAAAAGAGCAAAAATGTTTTGCATTTGCATCATATAATCGTCATTGCGTGCGTTAGCAGGATGTCGATTGTCAAAGTGATGAAATGCGGAAACAGACATAAAAAACATACATACATACTTTTTAGAATCCCACATACATGATCATTGAATACATAATGTATTATGTGTGCTTCTACCACCACACAATCACAAATCCTTTCACTCACTCTCTCATCCAACCAACCAAACATTTTCTCATCTCAGCAGTTCGTTAATACTCAGCAAAATCCATTTCCGCCTTGTAAATATATCTCCCTCTCTACATGTTTTTTTTCTTCTGCACAATACAATCACGCTGATTGTGAAAATGCATATTTCCGTAAACGAAAGTATAATACCCCACATTATATGCTAGTACTACTGGCCTAAATAGATTTTCATGCAGACGGCAGTAGTTTTAGTAGTTTCCTCAATTTTTGAACAATGGTGGGCAATCGTCAGTTGTCAATTTTGTGTGAAAAGTGGGGAGTCAGCAGACCAAACTGTACTCAGCGCAAACCAAATATTTTTTCCTTTCTCTCCCCGCTTCTCAGTCGAGCAGATTTGTGTGTGGGGGAACAATTTTTTCTAGGTTCCAAGTTCCATCCTGGTCACCATCATCATCATCATGATCACTGTGACAAACATTTTCGATTATGCCTGAAATATTACACTTTCTCAGCAGCATAGCATACTCTCTCTCTCTCCACAGCGTGCACAAAAACTCTCCCAACATTTTTTTGGCCCAGTTTTTAAAAACATACTGTTCTCTTTCTCTTCTCTCTCTTTGTTTTTATCCCCATTTTTTTACGTATACACTTTACTTTTTTCTAGAGACATTAACTTTTCTCTAGTCTCTCTCTGGAGTACAACATCAACAACAAAAAAACAAGCTTCATTGCATTCTTGAGTAAAAACCGTTGCCGTTGTTTTTATTTTTGTTGGCACAAAGGCCAACTCATTTACCCCCTGATGCTCATCCCCTGACGACGATGACGTTTAAACGATCCACATATTTTCCAGTCATCCTTCATGCAACCAAAAGACAACCGACTACACTTGCTCTTGCTTTCTCCATTCATTCGATTCCTGTTTCCATAATACACCCCCGCTGCCAGTCACATTCATTCCACCATTTCCAAAATATGTACACACAAGAAAAAAAACCTGAGCAAAGTCTAACGACCAAGTTTTTCCTCTTTTTTGAGTTAACTGAATAAAGGAAGTGAAGCCATATCATATATATAGCCATGTCATCATTACAATGATTATTATTATCATCATCGTCATCACAACCGCCGCCGTGTGCTTTCCTGACACAACGACGACGGCCTTGGCTTCTATACATTTATATTACTTCTTTTGTTTCCCATTTTACTAAACGAAGCCCAAGCACAAAAAAAGGAAGAAAAGTGTCAGAAAATGGGAACCACTGGGTGGCGATGATGGTGATGATGGTGACTGTGTGTGCGGTGGTAATGGAGTTTTCGCTGACAGAGGTAAACCATCCTAAGTTATTTTTTTCCTGACTAAAAGGCTTCCTCACACAACAAGGCAACCCCAACAAAACAGTTTTCCTCCTTGACTGCTTATATATGGCACAGAGGCCTTGAGGGTTATGACAATGGAGAGAGAAAAATAGGATGAAAGCACGATTGCGTCTCGTCGGTTTTGCTATTTTAACTTAAAGTGTTATACATATGCATGCATGCCTGCCTTCTCTACACATACATATTATCTCATATACTTTATTATTCCAGGTGGGCGCGCGTTTTCTTATTTCAACACAATATACTTTTAGTTTTGTTTGAATAAAAAAACGTAGCAGTTTCCCGCATTTTGGAAGGAAAATCGTATACAATTTGCAATAAATTGTGGAATATTCTTTTCCCCGAGAAACGACACCAGCAAAAAAAAATCCCCTCTCTCACTTTCTCTGTCTGTCTGTATCTATATACCAAAGCATTGTCATCATCATCAACAATAACAGAATATTATTGTGTCTCTTTTTTCGTTGTATATTGCATTAGGAATATGAGAGTAGAGAAGAATAAAAGAACATTTTAAGAATAAAAGTTCATTCGCAGTTTTTTTCTCTCTCTCTTGCTTACACACAAACTGGTAAACTTCCTCTGGTATGCATGCAGAACAGAACAGGAAAAGCACATAGAATTGTCTTTTTTTCAAGCCCCCTGAGCAATATCATTGTTTGCTTGACTCACCTCTGTCTCCAGTCTCCACTCACTTTTCCATATATGTCGTGTATTTTTTTTGTATATTTGGTTGTTTTTTTCCTATGTCGTGATTATGCAAAAGTATCACATTTTCTCATCTACTCCATTCTAACAGCAAGGAAGAAAAAATGGAATCAGGGGAAATTGTTATAATACACACAAATAAAGTTTTATATTTATATATTTGTCAAGTGAGCAGCACAAAAGTTTTTTTTCTTAAAAAATAAGGGGAATGAGAATAACAGGGAAAAAAGAAGCTGGGAAGAGAAGCCCAAGGTGATGAATCGATGAATATCTCATGAAAGCCAACAGGAAAAAACACCGACTTCAATCACGTCTTCTTCACTAGTGCTCTAGGGACACTTTCTCTTCACTTCTTCTACTCACTTCCTGTATCCGTCCAAAATAAAACCACATACACACATGGAAAAGATTTTTGGGAGGAAAAAAAAGTGTTAGGTGATAGCACTACTCTGTAAGCCAAGCTATGAGAAAGTATCATCGTCATGATCATGATCATCATCATATCCCATGTTTGTAATCATATAAATAAAAATGAAATCTCTATATACAATAATAACATATGAGGAAGAAAAACTCTGAGAAAAAGCATCATGGGAAAATGGAGAAAGCAATCCACACTTTCCATTCAAGCACTTTTAGTCCATTCCGTTTTGTCTAGCCTGGGCTAAAAGAGTGCACGAAAGAAACAAGTTTTTTTTATCGTACTCTTTTCTTCTTTTTTTGTTCCTCAAAAAGGAAAAAAAAGGATTCACGTACAGTTGTTTTATTTTTTTGTATGAAATGTTGCATGGTTTTGATGATGAGGATGAGAAGAGAACGACACGCAAAAAGTCGAGACAGAGAGAATCAAGCAAGCACGCATTCCATAAAATGAGAGGCATGGCTTCACGTCACCAAAATAAAAGGAAAGCGCGGTATTCAGAGAGAAAGAATGTGAAAGTAAAGGCACACCAAAATAATCTTTTTTTCTCCTTCAGATGTACAAATGTAGGATACAAGTGACTCAATTTGATGTTGGGATGTGGTTTGCAACCACAAAAGAGAAAAAAGGAAGAATTTTGCCACCTACCGACTTCGTCAATGTTCCCATCAATACAAGAGAATCACGTTGTTGTCAAGTCTTTCTTGTATTCCTTCCTGTCGTCTTATTTTTTCTCCCTTTTGTAATAATAAGGTCAAACGGGTAGACAAATTATATAGGGAAATTGCAAAAAAATATAGCGTAGATATGTATCGTACATGTATTCTATTTTTCTGTGCAAATTCTCTTTTTTTGTATGAAATAACCGCTTTGCGCTTTCACTCTCGCGTTTTTTTTTGTTGTGTGTCCTAAAAGGGAAATTTGATGAACAAAAGTCTTTCTCACAGTTTGTTTCACAGTTGCTCCCATCCCTTTCATTATACATTTTTTGTTCTCTTTCCTATTATCGACCATCACATCTTTTACTTTATCATCATCACCATCCGAAATAGGAAAGTACCTTGCTGTTTTCTAGCGATAGTATTCGGCAATTCCAACTCAAAGCCCCTTTCTAATTTCCGCAGTAGTTGGCAAAATAGGTAAGGAGAAAAAAATTCTCTTGTCTGATTCCTTCAAAATTCTGATGATAATGAGAAAATGGCGTTTTCTAAAATGAAAGCAGAGAGGTTGGAGACGTTTGAACTAAAAAATGGAACATGGAAATGGTTGGCATGCATTTAACTTGTTACAATGTATGAATATGACTTTCTCAATTTTTTAATATGAAGGGTAACAAAAATGTCACGAGCACTTGTCGTTTGTGTGTTGAGTGGAACAAAACATGCCTTTAGAAAGGAGAGACGGAGAGGAGATAAGTAAAGCTTAAGTTGTTACGGTAGAGCTTTGCATATCATTCCCGTTTATCACCACCACTGCAAAAATATATGTAACATTATTTTACGTTATGAAAATGAAAATACTAACCCATAACAGATATAATACATAATTTTGCTAAAGCCCTTTATTTTGCAAAAAAACTAAATAAAGCTAAAAAAGAAGTAAAGCCACAAGGGGAAGGAAAAAAAAGGAAGAAAAGCTGGGGGAAGGAGAAAAAAGTCCCATACAAATAAATAAATCACGACGGGTGAGGAGAAGAACAACCGTGTAAAGAGTAAAAAACAAAATATATTTGGATGGCATGGCACACAACATACCTACGTACAAGCCTGTTGTTGTTGTTGTTTTTTTAAGGATGGTTGGTCTATATACGTATGTACCGGCGGCGGCGGCGGCTTCACTTCACGGCAGCAATGAATAGAAAAAAATAAACACATTCATTTCGAACCTTACAACATTCATTTTATTTTTTTATTGTTCCTATATTCCACCAACTTTGCTACAATATTTTTTTTCCGGGAGAAGAGATTCTCTAGCGCTTTTTAGTAGAGTTTCAAGTAATAGTGTAGTTTTTTTTAGTTGGTTGAGTGCACGTGGGCAATGTGCATAATATACAATTGCACGGCACACAGGCACAAAAACAAGCACACATACTTTTTTTCCTCTCCCTTAACGTACTTCTTGTGTACTACGTGTGTATTCCATATCCTTGAGACACTAATGCTCCGTCTTTTTTTACACTCAGTGAACTGACAGGCTACGTGTTTGGCTCCGGTTTGCTCTTCTTACAAAAAAAACGAGAAATGTATTTTCTTTTCGTTGGCATGTTCCTGTTTTTGTGTTATTGTTGTTGTTTGTGTGTGCCTCTGTACTTCTGTTTTGCTTCTACTCATTTTCTTATGTTTTTTTCGTCTTCGTGAGGGAAAATGGATTGGATGGATACATGTACTAGTTTTTTTTTCTTCTTCGTCTTTGCGAAAAAAAGTAACGGACCTTATCATTGCTATTTCTTCTTATTATTATGAAAAGCATGGCATCATCATCCACTTTTCTACTCGGCAGGGTTTCACAAGTGGTAGGACACTGATGCCACACATATTCACATACAGAAGGGAAAAAAATTCTAGCGTTTTCATTTCATCTTCATATTTCTTCGGATGGCTTTGAAAGGATAATATTTCCTTGAAGAACAAGAAGAAACACTTGAGCAGTGCACCACATCGCATCACATCACCTTTTTACATTTTTTTCCACTTTCTCTTTCTTGTGATTCTTATCTCTTTCCTACATGCTTGCTCATGCTTACATAAAAAGTGAAGTGAGTCAGTCAGAAGACGAAGAATTTCCTGTTCTGCTTATTTCCCATATCTCCCACACTTGGTGGGAATATTCCAAATTGAATATATGTACATATAAAACTTACCTCTCCTTCTCTGTTGAATATGAAAAGAAAATTTTCCACCATCGTCGCATCACCAATCACCATCTTTTAATATGTTTACTCATACTCTCTGAAAATTGTATAGATGTTCTGCTCCGTGCGCCTTGCCTCTCTCTTTCTACTCCCTGAATACTTTTCTAGCTAATGACCCCTTTCGCTGAATCACTTTGTACTTTGTGTTGAAATTTTCTCATTTTGCCTCAGGCCCCCACTCCTAAAGTTCACATGTGACTTTTTTACTCTTTCATGTCTGGGCTTACACAAACACTTAAATTGCATTTTAGTTGTAGGCAAATAAACATCCCATCATGAATTCTCTGGAAAAGTAGCAAAAGGGAAAAATAAGAGAAAGCAAAATAAAAAGTTTCACTGTTTTTTTATTATATCAGTTGTGGCAGCGGTGGTAGTGGTCTTTGGGCGGCCTACCTACATTTAAGCCGGTCATGTTGTATAAAAATGGATGATGTATTGATGTCTCGGTTGGTGGTCATTTGTGTAATGCCGCCGCTTTTTTTTCTGCTGAGAGCCCAGTTTGACCTAAACAGTGGGAGTAGTGAATAAGGCAGTGTGGATTCGCAATAAAAAAGTAGAACTGCTGCTGATATAATATAGGACGGGGAGCTGTCAGGAAGTGAAAACAATATATTTCCCAGATATTGTTGCGGCCTCCACACTCTATTCCCTTCACCAATGCAGAGCGACTCCACAAACCATAAAATTGCCAGACAAAAACTTCATAAATGACTATACATTGCTTTTGTTCCTCCTCCTCAGGGGGAGAAAATGAGTGAGGTTCTCTCATTTACCCTTTTTCGCTATTGAATTTCAATGACTTTTCCCACCACACCACAAAAGTAGTGAGCTTTTATAATAAAGACGCGTTAAAAACAAAATATTTTCATAATCATCATTCATTTTCACGTGCATAACCACAACCGCATTCTGACATTATGGCATCATCTGTATACTTTACTCTCAGTCAGAGAGTGAGAGAATTTTCTCTGAGACGAAGAAGAAAAGCGGATGTACATAAACCGAGGCAAAAGTTTGCTGCAGGGTATAACGTTGCGGATTGTGCGGTTTCTATTTTAATTACACCCACATAATATAATAAAGCTTGTGTGGATCTCGTCGTGGGTATATGGGTACGGCATATAAAATCCCATGAAAAGTCGTAACACTTTTTGGTGAGACAAATTCCGTCACAATAGCACCAAAAAAGGAAAACTGTGTGTCAATGAATTATAACCGCACATGAGGGAAATATATGAGCTCAATTGAAAATTAGAGAGAATACTCAGGTTTTTCAACTTTCCAACAAAATTCTACATAATCTAATCTATTATTAGACTGAAATAAGGGTTACGTATGTATTAAAATGGTCATAGAAATTAAACTAACAATTATTTTTGAAAACTCTGGGCAAACAATAAAAAACCAAAGACTCGTGTGCCTTTGTGGTAGGTTGAATGTCAGCACCAAAGTAACATTTTATTTAATGACATATAATTAGGAGTGAATACCGTAATTTTTCAATTTTAAAATTGTTTATGACCATACCATAATGGTTTTCCATCTTTAGCATGTTAAACATGTGGTTCTATAAACTTTGTGTGTAATTTTTATAAATTCAGTAACATAACCAATAATACCAATTACCAATTTTCTACCTGGTAATTTACATGTCTGTTTCCTTAAATGTATTTCTTTCTTTTTGCGCAAATTCCGACATAGCTTAAATTGTGCGTGTCGTTGTTATCGTCAATAGTTTACAGTCACATTCGTTTTACATTAACTTGATGACAGACAGGGGCCGTTATTGGTTATTCGGGTTAACAGAAGTGATCCTTATTCCAACAATAATTTTTAGGTAACCCAACATGCAACTAAAATGAATTTGCTGGCAGCAGCACCATAATTATTGGCTGATAAAGGTTTTCTCTTTTGGTCTCGTTTACTTTTTTCCTTTTTTCCTAAACTTTTTTTTTCCTTTTGCTACTTCTCCAAAAAGCTGTCGTATTGTTTTTATAGCATAAATATCATCACATCACTTTCAAAAGCAAAGTGTGCTTTTGGAAGCAAGCCAGGCTTTTTGCTTTTTCTCCCTCTCTCCTTTTTTTTCTTCTCATCTCCATTCGCGAAAAAAACTCCCATTTTATTCGATTTTCCCAAAGAATTTTTTCCCCTTCTGTAACTGTCTAGAGAAATCATTCGAAGATATGAAGAAAATAAACAAATAGAAAAATTCAAAGCGGTTAAACTGCCCATGAAATGCATATACATATATATCTCCATATCCAAATTGCCATTTTGCCATCATTATCAACTGCCACTTTGGCTGCATTATCCTCTTCAATAGTTTACATCTATTCGTTTACCTACCTAGTCTAGTGGCGTGTGAATGTGCACAGAGTTCAGAATATACAACTGTTTCATCATCATCCCATTTTGATTATTCTTGCCACGGAAATAGTCAACAAGAAAATGGAACAGCTTGTTTCTACTTTACTTTCGACTCGTTCTCTCTCCGCTTCTCTGGGACTCCTGCTTTTTTTGAAGAGAAAGTTTTACAAGGAATACGTGTGTTACCCATGTTAAAAACCCGGGCAGGAAGCAAAAAAGAAAAGAGCAACACTTCTTTTGCACTTTTTTTATTTGTTCGCGGATATGTTTACTTACACAACAAAATGATGGTGATGATGATGATGACGATGATGATGTTCGTTCAAGTAAAAATAGGACACATGGTACTGCTACTACTTGACTATATTGTAATGCAATAAGGTCAAAAGGAGGAGAACGGATGATATCTCTATTCTCAGTGGTACAAGCCAGGTAAAAAAGAAATTCTGATGCCCACTTTTTTTCTGTTAAGCCTTTACAACAACATAGCAGCATAGTAGTGTGGCGGAACATCAAAAATTGACCGAAGAAGGAGAAGAAAAAACTTTTATCCATGAAAAGAAGCTAGCTAGTATTGCTGTTATATTGGCCAGCTGCGAGCTATTGTGTGAGTAGTGGAGTTGTAATGTTGTACGTAATAATGCCCCCTTTTCATTCTAATAATATCGCTTGTAGTCTTATTGGCAGTTGTGATGGTGCTGATCGTGCACTCATTGTTATTGCCATGTTTTGTCTGCTTCTCTTTTTTCTGTGCAGTTTGGCCGAAATTGGAAAAAGATGAAGTAAAAATCGAGCGGATTCTCTCTCTCATTCTTTTTGCTCTTTTCATTCTTAGCCAAGCCAAAATAATAAATTTTCTGTTCATCGCCACACCAAAAGGCATATGCCTAAAAAAAGGCGTTTATGTGATATATAAAGCCAGTGGAAATTCTGGAATTGAAGCAGGCCAGGCCAGACCACACCACCAGAATCCAGACTAACTTTGCGTTTGGCAAAAATAATCATTTTAACTTTAAGAATACATGTGTGTGTGTGTGTGCCATGTGCCCATATGTGGTGGTTCACTGATCTTTTCTCCTCGTGGAGAATCTTCAACATTTAAAACAGCTTAAAAAGCATGTGCTCAGGGTATTAAAGCCCATTTTTAGTATTTGATGTTTCAACTTTTTCCTTAACATCTTCAGCTGGTATGAAATGGTGGTAGTTGGTGATGATGATGCAGTACAGTGGTTGGTTTCTTGGTGGGGGAGATCCCTTTTAATATTTACATTCTTCTTCAGGTAGATATCGTGCCAAGAAAAAAATTGGAAGGGAAGAATCCTTTCCTTTTGTTGGTTGGTAGAATAAGCAGATCTTCTTACTTTTTTTCTGTTTTATTTTATGTGTTGAAATGGCTTTAGGATAAGAAATGCGGTGGTGCATACTTCACACTGAAGCAAACGCACTGCTGCCATCACCAAACTTCCTACATATGTAACGTATATTCTAGTCCTTTGTATGCCTTCTGATTCCCATCCAACTCAATTTTATCCGTTTGGTATGGAAAAAAAAGGAAAGGAATTCTGAAAGGAGAAAAAAGGGCCTGGAAAAAAAGAGAAATGAGAAATACCCCAGTGCACGCGACTAGACTATTAACACTGCTCGGCTGTGTGAGAGAGAGTGTGCGAGTGAGTGAGTCATGTGTCTCCTCGTTACACGGTGGTGCGGTACCATTTCCATTTCCTATGTTATGCCAAAAGAATGTTTGTGTCCACATCCACACACGAGTTATCCTACCGCAAAAAAAAGTATAGTGAACAAAAAAAGTTAAGTTTGTTTGGATTTTGGAAAGGGAATGTAGGAGTTTTTTTCAAGGGCATTTGTTACAAACATGTAATAATTGTGCGTGCAAGCAAACATGCAAGAGGAGACTTTTTTCTGACGTGCATGAATGAAGTACAAAGTAGTTTTTTATCGCTGAGGATGAAGAAAAATACGGAAAAAGTATTTTTTCTGTAGAAGATGAATAGGGTATTTCCAGCAAATCTTATGGAATACCTGGTGGAATGTAACAATGTGCCATTTTAAGCTCTCCACTAAAAATAAGTATGAAGTTCTTATATCAAATTTTAAAAATGACGGTTTATTTTTTAAAGAAAAAAAGTTTTGTTATTATTATAATAGAAATAGATAGTTTGACTGTTTTATTTCTCTTGACTTTCTTTATGTTTGACGGAGTAAATCTTTTATGTTTTTTTATATAGTCATCCAAGGATATACCCTTGACCTCCTAACTTCATCCGACTTTTTAGAAGAATACCTAATTTTTCTATAAAAGCTTCTAGGCAAATTAATCTCAAAATCCCCTCCGTCACTAGTAAGTGAAGAATGTGATGTTGGAGAGGAAGGGGCAGAGCTGTTTCCTTGTTCAAGAAGCTCAAGTCTCCTTTTCACTCGAGCACTTAGCTCATGAAGGGCCTCGTACTTTAATCGCCTTTTTGCTCCTTCCTCGTATTGTCGTTGCATGATTGAAATGATGGATGATGAACTACTCCCTTTACGACGGTACAAATCTTCCTCACTTCTATGCGGTTTTGGTCTTAATAGTCCGTCGCTTTGCTCATAATTGTGGTAAAAGTCGTTCTCATCATTATCACTTTCATCAAGTCCTGCAATTTCGAAGAGGTAACTGCTCCTATTTATTTCCGTAAGGGGAATCTCCACTTCTCCAGAATATGGGATTTCTTCAACAATGTCGCCTTCTTCCCTATTCCTTCTTAACGACTCTTCAGTTTGAAACCTCGCTGTTTGTCTAAAGTCTGTCACTCCGCCGACACTTTTCACATATTTTGGCAAAACTGGTGGTTTTTCCGAGATAACTGGTCTCAATTCTGTGCTTCCGTCGCTGTCGGAGAACCAGTCTTTGTCTTCATCCAAAAAGATGGTTGTCCATCCATCCTCGTTCTTGTCACTGTACTTATTTGGCTTTCTACTTAAAATGGATGTAGTAGTAGGTCGACGGAGAGAGAATGGAATGGAATATGTTCTTTCTGTTTTCGAGTTGTTCTTCTTAACCTTATTCAATGACGCTGTTTTTGTTGTCGTAGAACTTTGCCTCTTCGGGATTTTAGAGAATAAATGCCTGAGCCAGCGAAGCAGATTAAATTGCTTGAAAAACGAAGGCATCTTACCGTAAAATAATACAAAACATAAACAAACAAACACAAAACAAAAAGACAAGAGATGAATTTGATTCTCAAAATCTCTTCTTTTCTCCGCAGCAGCAGTCTCCAAACTATTTATATAACCAACATTTTACCTGCATTCATTTTCACAAGAGTTCATTGTCCACATAACATATTTTCTATGCGTATCCCTACAATTTCTGGAATGAGCAACTTTTTGCCCTAGGAATTCACCTTGCCAACTTTAGCACACCTCGCCACTATTTCATTAGTTTTTCCCTCACCATTACCCACGAGACACCAACAAAAAGTCAGCCTGACACCAACACCGCTCTATGAACAGGAATTTCTCTATATTTTTGCATAATGGTTCCCAATAGTCGTAATTTAGCTTGCCGTGTAGAGAAGGATGGCTCCATTTGTTAGCTTTTTGTCGGGCAGAGGTGGCAGAGATATGGTTGTAGTGTTAGTGGTACCCCCACTCTCACATACAAACCGTTAGTAGTACCAAGGTAAATGACACGGACACATTATTGTCTTTGTGACACAAAACGTATGTAAAAAGTCATTAGGAACGCACACGCTCCGTCTCTTTCAATATTGCATGGGGGGACGTTGTCGTCGTCGTCCTTTTACTCATGTACCAAGTTAGCCCCGTGTAATACACCAACTCGCTAACTTTTTACTACTTACAAAAACCACTGGCCAACTTTTGCAAGGAGAGGCATTAGATAGGTCCCTTGAGAGATCAACTTGAGAGCCTGATTGTGTGTGTGTTCGTATATTAACTGTTCATATAGAGGAACGACCCTACCGTAATATCATCATCGTCACCGTCCATCCTTCTCGTTCTCCTCCATTATATATAGATATAGAAAAATACATATGTTTTGTAGGTGGTAAATGGACTTTGTTGGGTCAAACAAGTTGGTTGAATGAATATAGTACTCTACTTTGCTCTCATCTTTTCCTTTGCCGTCCCTCCTCTCATCTTTCACCTAATTTGCTAGAGAAAAGCAATTAAGATGGAGAAAAAGATAGAAAATAGCTAGCACAACGCTCAATTTTCTCAACACACAAGAAAGTAGCTCCGACAGGGATGATGTATCACAATTTTATATTTTGCTGGGGAAAGAAAAGCTTTTGCTCTTACTTTATCCTCTTTTCTTTCTTCTCCTCCGTCCCCAAAGTGTCGATGAGAGGAGGAGAAATGAAGAACATATGAAACTACGACGAAAAGGAAGAGAAAACTTTTTTCAGCCTCCAAAACTCATAAATAATCTGCATGAAGTGAAGAAGAAGAGAAAATCTATGGTATCTTCTTCTAAAGGGCTACAACTTAGTTGCATTTATTGCATGCGATGTTTCGTTGGATAGAGTTTTTTTTTGTTAGCGACCGGATATGTGCATTTCATCTTCCTGCTTCTCTCCAAACTACAAAAACTTGCTACTCTCCCAACCACTTTCATTTACGTACTTTCCATTCACTCAACTCATGGACAATATTGTTGGCTAATGCTTCACTGACTTCACTACAGTTCCAACCTACTTAACTCCCGCTTGTATGCAGTTATAATTGTAACAACACAAGCTACATACATAGAACACCACCACCCACATCTTACGCTTTTAATGGACTCTGAACTAAACTAAACTAGATTGAGTAAAGAAACAAGTGGTCCACCAAAAATTCTAAAGGTACCTATGTATCTGCTGTGGAGTGAAAGGTGTTCTGTTTTGTTTGTGCGGGTGGGCATTTTCCCAGTTTCCAGCTCACTAGAAAATCTAATACACAATCAAAGTGGAATTGAATGAATGAGTAAACTAAACCGCACACGCACACAACATACATACAAGTATGTTTACACAGTAAGCCTTTTCCCTGAAAAGCCATACCACATATATACCATAAGAAGATGAAAAACACACTTTCTTTTCCTGCATTACTTGGAATAAAGGATTGAATGTCGTTTTGTCTCCTTTTATCTGGGTCCCCGTGTGTGTGTGTGTGTGTGTGTGTTTTTGTGGTGGTTGCCGGAAGCCACATACGTAGGGGAAACCAAAAGAAATGAGCCGACTTAAAACTCGCATATCTCACAAATAGGATAATGAATAAATTAGAACTTGGTATGATTAGATAGCCAAGAGTCTAACTTAAAAATGTGCCAGAGGATTTTTCTCTGGGAGCTCGTACGTAGGAGCAACAA